>BLKR01004637.1:0-102379 GCA_011170035.1 Teleogryllus occipitalis | reverse complement strand
CCTGCCCGTCAGAATGCAGTTGTAATGTTATTACATTAACAGGGGGGTCCCACCAACTATGGACCACCCCCACAACTTCTAAACGGTTTATGATAACGAAATGTGGTTTTGCAAAATGCAGGTTTTTCTGAACAACTCGGAATGATGGGGCAAGTAACATGCCGTAGAGAAATTGTCTATAATATTTTTATTTTTCGAGAAATTTAATCATCTTCGACTTAATAAATAAAACTATATTTTTATCACCAGCAATGGATACACCATGAAAAGAGGATTAAAATGATGTATCATATGCTAATATTTTGATAGTAACTTGAGTATAAAATTAGGCTTTCTGACATGTGATTTTGAATTAAACGGGTAATCGTGTAGCAGCCCTTGCAACTCTCGGTTTTGGGGAAGGTGGCCATCACGGCGTCTAGACTGTTGCGTCTTGACTGAGAGGGGTGGCAGTGGGGGATAAGAGGCATAACTACAGCAATTCTTGGTGATGGCACAGACATCACACTAAGGCATACCAATTTTAACAATCAGAATGGGAAATTTTTTCCCATTTTTATTTATTTGGATTTAACTTGCCTTCTACTAAAATTTCAAAACATTGATCGTTCCAAAGAACGATATAAAAAATGGTAGCGTAAAGATGTTAATAATAATAAATATCATTTTCAAACTGAACTGAAAGGTGTATTTCCATTAAAATTTCCCGGTGGGACGGCCGACCACCGTCTCTTCGTTGGTAAATGTCATTTTTAATTAAAATGATCACTCGTCCACTTTGCCACCAAACGACTGCTGTTCTTGAATGGAAAAGAAAACGGTAGACTTCCGTCTTCTGCATTTTCAAGTTTGAGGCAGCACTTGGCGCTATGAAATGAGAAACTCTCTAATCAGTATGTGCAGTAGAGAATGCAGATATGCATTTTTTTAAAGTTTGGTAAATTTACACTGATAGAACTGTCAAGAGTATTTCAAGTTTTTTATTACTTTGTTCTTCTGGTAGTACGTGTTTAAATAGGAAGTTTAGTTACCGTGAATAATAAGAGAAAATATCTACCTATCTAATCTTTGATGAATTAATCAAGATATTTTCAATGAAAATCTTTAACAATTCATTCGCTTCCCATATATTAAAATGATGGCTTGTTTCTACACTGCGTTCGACTTTTGTAAATTTAGAAATGACCTTTATTATTATTATTGATATTATTATTATTATTATTATTATTATTATTATTATTATTATTATTATTATTATCGTTTTCGCTACAATATTTTTTAAGTTCGTTCTTTACGATTATCGTTGAATTGTAATTTCAGAAGAAGAAAAGTTCAACTCAGATGAACAAGTGGGAAAAAATTCTCATTCAGATCGTTAAAATTGATGTTTGTTCATATGTTTTTCATGTCAAGATCATGAATTGCTGCATTTACACCTTCATCCTACACGGCCATTCTTCTCACACTCCTCTCTTCACAAAACAGTATCAACGTCGCGAAGGCCACCTTCTCAAAACGGCGACTGTTGCAAAGGCTGCCCGTTTACTTGAAAATCTGATGCCGAGAAATCTAATTTTATACTCAAATTACTCTTAAAATACTAACATATGATACATAATTTTATTCCAATGTTCATGATCTATCCACTGCTGATGAAAAACTATATAGTTCAATTTAAAAAATCAAAGATGATTAAATTTCTCGAAAACTAAAACTATTATAGAGAATTCCTCTACCAGCATGTTACGTGTCCCATGATTCTGCATTGTTCAGCGAAAACTGCAACTCGATACCCTGAACCGTTTAGAAGTTATGGGGGTGATCCATATTTGGTGGGACACCCGGTATCATATAAACATTAGAAACCCTATGTAACATGATCGATGATAAATGAAAGCGATTGCAGTATACTAAGCGAATGAATAAGGATGACGAAATACGTCTCGTAGTGGAAACCTCGAAATGTTTTCATTTCCTAGCGTCAAATTCGGGTAGCTATATTTTCTTAATAAAACCGCAAAATATCCAAGCAGTTATTTCAAATTAAATAAAACTACAATTTTATTGACAATAATACTAATCTGATATGACTTTCTAGAAACAATTATGAGGAGATGTGAACTTCATCCTAAATTTACACCCTAAATCGTTACTTTAAATTTTAACGATTATGTTAACGTTTGCTACTCAGAGACACGGAGCACGCTAGAAAGAACACAATAATTAAACGAAAATTAGGATATTATGATTATTATGTCGTAGTAGCTTCATTCTTGAAATGGCGACTGATTCTTTCTTATGAGATTTTCTGTGGTTCATGAAGATGACCTCGGCGTATACATACTTCGAAGACGTGTAAACTTCCATGATTTTGACGCGAAAAGCGATGACCTCAAACAATCCACTTAGATTCAGAAGGTAGTGTCAAAAAGCATTGGCGTGTTAGTGTCGAATGGAAAAGAATGTTTCTAGGAATTGTTCTGAACTTGGAATAATTGAATTTTAAAAACATGTTTATTTGCAAACTTTGCACCTTCATTGAAATTTACTTAACTGCATACGTAAGTTCACATTCCTTCAATTACAAATGTCCATAACATAAACGTATGTCAATACTATATTATAATAGTATTATTACTTTTTCGCATATTCCATGCTGATGCTACATGCTTCTAAAGCAGCAAAATTACTGGTTAGAATGAAATTGTGGATGTTATAACAATGTATTTCGTATTAGGAACGTGTGAATACTGAGGAGCCCGAAACTTTAATGTCTATATTTATACGTTAAGACAATTAATGCAAAATTATTGTTTTCTAGTATATTTAATTTGAAAAATTTTCCACAATTTTATATGTAAAGAATTGGCTTCCTAAGAAAGTGGATAAAGGCTTTCTCGAGGAAAAGCGAGTGTTACGATTTACGCTTACAAGCTCAGCCTATTTCGCCTTGAAACGTGTGGAGGAAGGACGCAATTTTCACCGGGAGGTATTTCTGGAAGCCAATTGATGACTCTTTCTTGCTCCCTAGTTGAAGATTGTTCGGTAGCCGATTCGAGTAGTATTTTAAAATGTATGCTGTAATTGTTAAACAAATGTAACTTAAAGTATTTAGAATAAAATGAAAAATTAAGGAGCTGAAAACCAGGAATATCTAACCAGCAACAATTTTCGTGGCAATATATGCAACCGTTGTGGACGCTTGTCCCCTCCACCCCCGTTAGGAACTTCAAATGTATTTGCCGGCGAAACTAAGCGAGCCGTTGTAAAACGGCTTGTAGAAAAGCTTAGCGTGGGAATTGCCAACAAAATAGTTGTCATGACATGCTAACTTCTTATAAACAATTACGTATCTCGAAAACGAAAGAGATAGCGCTAATCAGATTGCGGAATTTTACATCTCGTTTCAAAGCAATTTTAAAAAAGCAATACATTTTGTTTGAAAAAATTAAAAATTTATAAACAATTTCCAATTTTTGCAATTCTAAAGTGGGAAGGGTTTTCGGATGTCCAAAAAACCAAAAACTCCAAATTAACAATTTTGCAACAATTAATAATTTTATAAACAATTGCGAAATGTGCGCTATTCCTGACGGGGAGTGTCCCCAAATCGTCCCTAATTTGATGATAGCAAAATAACAATTTTGACATGAGATGCAAATTAATTGCTTAATATCTAGTTTAATTGTTTTTTTAATGATAAATATACAGTTGGTCTTTGAATTTTACTTTCTTTTATTAAAATGGTTCCCTAGAATCCTAACAATTCGAGAAAGACAGTATTTTGCATTTTTGCAAATGTAATCTATTTATTTATTTATTTATTTTACGTCAAAAAAACAGTTAAAAACTGCGTATGACGTGCTATGGGGAAAAGTGAATTGTGTGCACATTTTCAAAATTCTGTGATGCCTACACTAAGTCACATACTACTTAAATTTTGAATTTACATATGAATTTACATATTTGAATCTACATATGAACAATTGAAAATATGCAATTATAATCGTTTTTCTTATCGCAAAATTCTGCAGTAAACTGGTCATTTGATAAAGTTCATAAATTGCGTTTGGACAAGAATATTGGAAATTAAATGTGCATAAGAACGTAATTGTTCTAAAATTAGTGTTATTTTATCTGATATCAATGTAATTTCTTCAAAAAGAATTGTGTTAACAGTGGTTAAGTGCTATGAGTTCATATATATTTCAATGAATTTACTTTCATGTTCATTGAAGTGTTTCTTTCATGTATTTTTCATTTGAAAATACTTCCACATCTGAACTGGCGGCGCCCGCCATTTTGTACGACGTAATTTTGTTAGGGCACTCCCCCCTGCGTTGAGATTGGCTACGATGGTTTGTGAGGCTCCGCCTGCGACGTTTCGTCATGACAAGGGCTGTCCAAGCCGTGCAAAAGCTGAACTTAGCCGCAGACGGCCGCGATCAATTTATGTTTCCAGTACTGTACTATCCTCACCGCTTACATACACACACACACATACACAGACTAACAAGCCTACACTACCACACATGCCGGGAGACCGGTCGGGAGCACAGAGCTTGTCCCTGCTGGAGCGGTGCCCCGCTAGTGGGAGAGTCCATGGACAGGCGTTTTGTCGTCATTTGAGTTTTCCGTATCAAAGACCGACAAAACTTGTATTCTGGCAACATGACATGTTAGAGGATTTTTTCTAAATTTAACAACTGGATTTCTCCACTTTTTTGTTACCAGAACTCTGTATTACAAGTTTCTCTACAAAAAAACGCCGTTTTTTGCGCAGCATTGCAAAACTTTCTCTCTTCTCCGTAGCGAGAAAGTAAAAAACGTATGCTGGGCTTCATTGTTGACTTGTCTCCCATTGGATGTGACTCTATATGAATATGTAAAAATATGTTTTATTTTGTTTCGTTCAGTTATATTATTTTTCTTTTTTTTTCTCCTTTTAAGTTGATGTAGTAATTTGCAAGTATTGTTTTACAAAGTTGTTTGGGGGAACTGTAAGCTCTACTTGAGCCTGTGCGTAATATGACTTATTTGTAAAGACGCAGCCATGTTTTGCATAGGAACTAGAGGTACCACTCTTCAGTAAAGATCTCTCTCTCTCTCTCTCTTTCTCTTTATCTCTCTCTCCCTCTCATTCTCTTTATCTCTCTTTTTGTCTCTTTCTCTTTGTTTCTCTCTCCGTTTCACTTTCTGTTTCTCTCTCTTTCTCTTTTTCACTCTCTTTCTCTTTGTTTCTCTCTCTCTTTCTTTCTCAGTTTCTCTCTTTCTCTCTCTCTTTCTTTCTCCGTTTCTCTCTTTCTCCCTCTCTCTTTCTCTCTTTCTCTATCTCTTTCTTTCTCTATATCTCTTTCTCTCTCTTTCTCTCTTTCTTTCTCTATCTCTTTCTTTCTCTATATCTCTTTCTCTCACTTTCTCTCTCACTTTCTCTCTCACTTTCTCTATCACTTTATCTCTTTCTCTATCTCTTTCTCTATCTCTTTCTCTATCTCTTTCTCTCTCACTCTATTTTTCTCTCACTCTCTTTCTCTCTCACTCTATTTTTCTCTCACTCTCTTTCTCTCTCAGAACAGAAAGAAACTTCCTCGAGATTCTCAACGTGTTTGCAAATCAATACATATGTTATAACGAAATTCTGATAATCGCGTATGAAGACATTTGAATGTTTTATATCAATTGTTCTCGATTCCATTAGTAATAATAATAATAATAATAATAATAATAATAATAATAATAATAATAATAATAATAATAATAATAATAATAATATTGTTTGGTAATAACTATATTTTCTCTGGAGAATCAATGTACCCACACCTAGGAAACAATCAGGTCACGAAATATTCACTCACATTCTGGGATTCTTTTTTTTTTTTTATTACTGGAATCGAGCTATGCGCCAAATTGTACGCAAGCACAGGACAACGTAGTTAGTTTCGTGTTCGCACAGAGCACCGTACTCCACATCACGTGCTGCACTGCATGTTTTGTTTGCTGCTAGAGCCGCATGTTGCTGTTCCCCATCATGTTCTACTGCGTGTTTCAACAATTTCAGTTGCATGTTGCTTCCTTCGTTTGTTTCCGTCAGAGCATCTCTTCGAAACATTTGCCCTGGCAGTGAGGTTGCATGCGTGCTTTATATTGTTTGCGAGAACATCGACGTTACATCTTGATACATAGATGTAGTTGCCATGTAAAACATGTATAACATATCGAACGTCGCTGATTGCGTGTTTTCACGTGCAGTGCTGCGGTCGGGATTTTTGATTTGGGATTTCAGTGCGGGGTATTTTTCATGGGATGAGATTTTTTGTGATTTATTTCCGAAAGAACTGAATTTATGGTTATGTATCGTTCTTTTCCTGAATACCAAAGCAATTTTTACCATATTACAGTTCGTTGCAATTATGACTCAAGTGTTTCAGTAAAATATAGGGTCAGATTTAATTATTTACTTTTACCTAGGAGCTACAAATTGAATGAACTGGATTGATAAACCATGAAGGTGTTCACTACTTATTTAAAAGTAGTATTTTTTAAATTTGATTACTTATCAAGAATAAATCCCAACATTATTAACATTGAAAGAATAGAAGCTTGTATGTTAAATATGAAGCCCTTTCAAAGATTTCAGACCTATAATACATAAAAGCTGTAATTTTTCTATAACAGTAACATCGATTTTGTTCGACACATCATTTTTATAATTGTTAATTAACGTTTATTAAAATGTGCATAATTAAAATTTAAAAAAATGTGTCCGAAAACTTAACTAGCTTCTTAAGAAAACTTAACTAGCTTCTTCTCCTCTCTATATAAGAAATTATTAATTTATGTGAATAAAGAGTAATTGAAGAGTTAATTTATTATCATTTTTTTAAAAATCAATACTTTTCAATTAAAAGTTTCGAAATGTATTCGAAAATCATGTTATGAGAGTGACATTTGGCGAAATTAATGCACAACTCGGAGTGTCCGTGGGGAAATAATATACAAGAACTTGAATTTAAACCTCTTCAACAAGACATCAATAATGATATAGAAGATGCATAAAAGTGTTTGGACCTTCAGCAGGCCGCGGGTATTTACCAACAACTTAAAGATAGGACAACGTCAGAATACAAGTGGAAGTAAGTAAGATTGTCAGAACTGCACTCGACGGTGATAATGTTACGCAATCTACTCGCGTAGTAGTACCAGAAATCCGATACACCACTTGGATAATGATATGGAAACAAGCAAAGCTTTAGAACCTGAATCGATAAACCAGAAAGCTAATGACAGTACTCCACACGCTCTGTGACATTTACACTCTATCTATCCTGCAGATGAGAAGACTGTGAGATTCTGTAGATAAAAGAAGCAGTCCAAACAGAGAGACTAATACTGGCAGAATAAATCCAAAATTCTGAGTAGATGTGTCTCTTAAGTACGGACTGAGGGGATGCTTATGAATAAATTTACATGCTTAACGAGGGAAAAGAGGAAACATTAGAAACGCGGAAAAAAGGCTTGGGAAGCCGCTATAAGGCTAGCATATCCTGGATATCGAAAGGAAAGTTGGAGGCTGAAGAATGGCTGGAATTAAACAGTTAGGAAACAAAAGCTATCAAACAAAAATAGATAGGATCGCGGAAGGCAGCAAGAACATTCAACAACAACAAGTACATTCAACAGGAAGAAATTTAATGATTGTCAGAAGCAGTATCGAACTGACATATATCAAAGAAAGACATGATGAAGTGGCCACTTACTGTGCTGAAAGTACGGTTTGCAGGTAATTTATCAGTCGTGAAAGCTCAAGCTGGAGCAGGTAATTAAAAAAACAAACACAAACGTACTGTTGGATCCAGGTACTCTTATACTTGTCATGTCTTCGTGTCGTGAAAGGAAAAGAAGTGGGAAAAACGCGCTCATTCTAGCAGATTTAAGAGTAGGATAAAAGCTGAAACATCTAAATATGTGGATTTTGAAGTAGCATTTAAGAGTCTAAAACAACTACAAGAACAACAACCGCTCTCAAAAATGGAGTTGAAAAACGTATAAAAAACTAGTGGAAAAGCACGAAATACCGAACTTTTTCCTCTTCTTTGAGCAATTACTCAGTTTAATAAAAGGTATTACATGATATCATTTAAAGATATTAAATTAAATGAATGTATAAAAAAACATTCAAGTTACAAGAATCAATACCGTTGACAAATAACTTGGAAAGTTGGGACATAACGTACCCTTTCGAGCAGTAAGAATGCACGACGAAAATTAGTTATGACTGGAATGTGGATATTGAAAAGTTAAAAAGTTTTACATATGCGGAAAATAGAAGAATAAAAAAGTATTATTAGCTTAACCAATAACCTTTTTTATAAAACACACAGGAGCCAGACGATTGCTAGACACTGCATGTATATACACCCACAAATATTTCAATTTAAAAGCACTCTTTGAACTTAAGAAAGCTTGCTAAAGCTTCTCTAAACAATCTTGCACACATGTTTTCTCTAAGAGGAAATGCCGAATGCTTTCAGTAGATCTAACCATAATGAACAAACGATGGCAGATAATAGTTATTTACGAAATTAGTGTCGTAATACATCTGATTACAATACGAGATTGGAAAATGGCCAAACGAGGCCGTTAGGCCGAGTTTGGTAACAGAGTAACCGAGTGTGGTAAAATTGAGTGTTGTGATCAGATGTTACGACACGAATATCGTACAACGTTTTATCAAATTTGTAAAAATTTGTTTGATTTAATGTGAAATTTCGCTCTACACCTTGAATTAGTATTCACATTTTTTACCCATAAGTGGCCACACTGTTCTCAACAAGGAGAACAATTGAAACACACTTGGAGTATACTTTTCGACAAGAGTGAATATAGTTATGATTTGGAAATACAAAGAGCAGCAAATGCTGCTTAGATACATTGTTACTCAATAAATCAAGAAAGAAATGTGATCGTAATTATTTAATTTTTAAAGATTGGTGTGAGAAAAAAAAGTTCATTCCATATCGGAAAAAGTTTTGATTGCTTACTTTTCAGGCAAGTCAGAGAATAAAAACCAAGTCTTTGGTACCATTACTCTATGTTAAAGAGTACAACATCACTTAATGACCACATTGATATCAAATGTACACGTAAGCTTCCGCGGTTCGAGTTCATGTCTTCTCGGCTGTCCGGGTGACGCCGCGTCGTTGGCTAAGAGGCCGACGTTTCGCCTCTCCTGTCGCAGGCTTCCTCAGGACAACGACACCGCGGTGCTGCGCGTCCGGTATTATATATCAGACAGTCAAGAAAACATTGATAACAGTAAGTTTACTCAGTTATTAGCGTTTTTAAAAGGGAAACGCGTAGGATACAAGACGAAGTCCAAAATATGTTCAAAAGAAGAGTCGCAAAGTAGGCCATTACTTTACCGCCCTAGTATGATAATGAAGTATATTACCACACTAGGACGGTAAAGTACTTCATTACAAAACTGATTATAATGCCATGTTTGACTTTGCCTAACCAAAGTGGATAAGCATTTATTCATATTGATTTTACGATTTTACTACAATTTAGTGTTAAATTATACAATCACATTTTACTTCTGACGTGTTTACCAAATTTCAGTTCAAAACTTGTAATCTGACGGAGTTATATGTGGCATGTGTAACTCCTATGCATTCCTATGAATTTAGACATAGTCATACGATTTTTCGGTGCAAAAATCGTGCATTTCCTGGACGCCTGCACCATCCTTAACGAATTTTAGTACATCAATAATTAGAAATTAATCTTGACATGTGTGGGAGCTTTCAGATGAAAACAACCTTAAACATGATTTATACGAGCGAAGGTTGAGATCGTATTGTTGAAGTCGTATGAGGGCGTTTGAGGTCGTATTGTTGTTTTCCAAAACTTTCCTCTCTTTACTAAAAGTATAGGAAGGAAAAGTAACAAGGTTATTATTTAGTATAGTATAGGAAGTATAGGAAGGAAAAGTAACAAGATTATTATATTGTTTGAACAGGTTGTTGCTTTGAGTACACATTAAGCATGAATGCGCCAGTCATTTTATTTTTCATAATCATTTACTAATGCTTCATAATGATCATGATCATGATAATGACGTCTTGTAGAATTCATTGGGAAGTATAGTTATTCAAATTATCGTTTCCATGTTGTTGCGGCAGGAAGTATTATTCCTTGACGTAGGACATCAAGGATAAGAGCTCAACATTTATTGCTTATTTATCCTTGAAAATAGATTTTATTACATGAGAGCTTTTTTTAAATTTAAATTTCAAAATTCATGTAGTATATGACTTAGTGTAGGGATCACAGAATTTTGAAAATGTGCACAGAATTTACTTCTCCCCATAGCACGTCATACGCAGTTTCAACTGTTGTTTGATGTAAAATAAATAAATAAAATAAAAATCATTACAGTCTAGTAGCATGACAGGTATGAAGGAAGTAGCTCAAGAGTGGTTCTCTCTTCAGAGTATTCACAAGTACCCGTTAAGTGTGAAAGCGAATATATATTAAATATCTCATCACCGTGGGGTCTGACTGTATTTTATTCAAAATCGGTCGAAATATCGAAATGAAGTTTGATGGTAGTTATGCTAAGGGTGATGTAAAAGTGTAAAAAGATATACCTTTTTAATTTTTCAAATCGTACCTTCCATTTTCTCAAACTCCTCAACTTTCACACTTTCATGAACTTTTTCTTGTTCTTTTCCTTGTTCTTCCTTTTCTTATTTCCATTTCTTCTTTCGCAGGCCGTGCCCCTTACTGCTGCACTCCCTCTTGGCGGGGGTGGGGCCGGACGGATCGCGGGCGCAGCGAATGAGGGTGCGGACAAATTAAAATGAACTACCCCTGCGGCGAGGCGGCAAGAAGCTACGGCCGCCTTCTCCTCCGCCGCACGTTGGGACGAGATCCCGAAAAGTTGGCCAAAAGTTGAAAAAAAAGGTTTTATTTAGGGAATTTTAAGTAAGCAGTTGGGTAGACTGGTTTCCAGTGTATAATTCCACAGTTAGGAAATGTCCAAGCCGTCACAATGACGGTCTGCTACATTGGAAACGTGGCCGTTGAGCGAGCAGTTGTTACACGACACAAAGATCGTACATCAGCCGTTACTTTGAACACCTGTAAACGTTTTTGGTTTTGAGCAATTTTCAACATTCAAAATGAACAAAATCGTGATGGTGAGTACAATACTTACATGTATTGCAAATACCTAAGAACATGTCAAAATTACTTAATTAATAATTAATGTTGAAACAAAATGATACAATTATTTTTTTCTTTTAAAAAAATGGAAAACAGTTATATGTTCCAAAGAGTTCCACGACGAAATTTGTAAAAACTTCATTATCTACTATTTAGCTATTGAAATGTCAAAACAAAATGTGCTATTAACTGCTATTCTGCATATCGTGCAGCCTAATGGTTCTAATGATTGAAACAGTGTAAACGTTTTTTTAATTTTAACCCGCCATATTACATCCTCCATTTTATTTTTTGCAATGTTCACATTGGAATCGAAATTAGCAAACCCATATAACCCCGTTTACCAATTTTTATAAAAATTTAAAAATTTTTACACTTTTTTACTGATTAATCCGCCATATTGAATCCGCCATTTTGTTTTATTTGCAATTTCGACATTGTAATTCTAATCAGCGTGCCAAACAAAGCATTGTATACAAAGTTTCATTAAATTCAGTACACAAAATTTCATATTTTGGCCAGCTTTTCGTGGTCTTGCTGCAATGTGCGCCGCCGCCGCCGTCGGCGCGTCTTCCTGATTCCCCTGCATTATTCACGTCTGCCCGGCGGCGAAAAGTGCTCCCCTCCCCTCCTCTGCGTGCCCGCCCCCTGCCGGCGCTTCCGCTTCGGGTGGGGACAGACGGGCGCGCCCCTCGAGGTGCCGACTGGCACTGGGAATCGCGGCGCGCGCGCCTGCGTTTTTTTCCTGGGCGCCGCGGCGCGCTACGCTCTACGCTTGTTTAGGATATCGTCTAGTCATTGTTTCTCGAACAATTGAAGCTTCTGTTCACAATCCGGAATCCATACTTTGAGGTTTCAACAATTTTGGTTTTAAGGCAAGTGTCCCCGTAAATGAGTAAATATGACCACTGTGGGCCGGAGGGGATGGGCAGATTGATTGCATCTTTAGTGATTCCGAGCACGTCAACTACTATGGTCAATAGTCCCGTAAGTGTAGTGCGTGCTTTTGCTCGGGAGATGGCGGGGGTCTTCCCCCACTAGATGGCCAAATCCGGCACCGATCTACCGTCGACTAACGGGGTTTCCCCCAACCAGGTATATCCCACCAGCAGGGCACCGCCCCAGCCAGGACAAGCTCTAAGTTCCCGACCGATCTCCCGGAATATGTGGTAAGGTAGTGCATGTTAGTGTGTGTGTGTGTAAAGGGAGAGGATAGGAAAAGGAAGAGGAAGGAAAGATCGCGCGCGGCCCGTGGCCCGTTTGTTATGGTACTGCTCCGGAATTCCCCTGTTGTTGATCGGAAAAACCACGGAAAACTACCGATCAGAGCAGCCGGTCGCTCGAATTCTCCTCCAGACCGCGACTGAATTCGACCTAGCTGAAAAGCTAGTGTCGAAATTCCTGCCGCCGTGGGAAGTGGGAACCTAGGACCTCCCGGTCAGAGGCGGTGCAGTAACATCAGTTGATGCACTGAGCCACCGCTCCCGGTAGGACGGGGTGAAGTTCGCCTGAGATGAAGCTGCGAGCGCAAGTTTGAAAGACGCAGTTCTGAAGAGAAGTGTCTATTCGATGATCCATGGAGCAGAGGTGGCTCAGAGCTTCAGCTGATGTCACTGCAGTGTCTCTGTCCGAGCGATCCTAGGGTTTGAGCCCCCACGGTGGTTGGATTTTCAACACTCGCTACATAGATAGATCGAATTCTGCCCCTGAATGGAGGAGATTGCGGTCCATGGAACGGTACCCACGGAGTCACTGCAGCGCCTCTGACCGGGAGGTCCTAGGTTCTAGTCCTGACGGCGGCAGGATTTTCGACACTAGCTTTTAAGCTAGGTCGAATTCAGTCGCTGTCTGGAGGAGAGTTCTAGCGGCCGGCTGTTCTGATCGGTAGTTTTCCGTGGTTTCTCCGATCAACACCAGGCGAATGTCGGAGCAGTACTCTAACAAACGGGCCACGGACCGCGTGCGATCTGTCCTTCCTCTTCCTTGTCATATCGTCTCCCCTTACACACACGCACCTACACTAACATGCACTACAATACAACATATTCCGGGAGACCGGTCGGAAGCTTAGAGCTTGTCCCGGCTGGGGCGGTGCCTCGCTGGTGGGAGAGTCCTGGTTAGGGGGAAACCCCACTAGCCGGCGGTAGGTCGGTGCCGGATCTCGCCATCCAGCGGGGAAGATCACCGCCATCTCCCGAGAAAAACATGCACTAACCTCACGGGAGTAATGACCAAAGCAGTTGACGTGCCCGGAAACACGAAAACATCAATAAATCCAACTCGTAGCCAGAATACTGACATCTTCTATAAAAAGTGGAGGGGCGTGAACTACTCGCACATCGGCATTACTTCACGCACTTCCGCTCCAGCTATCACTCTTGGCTCCAAGTCTTAAATCTTCCTCCTCCTTTTTTAAAATTTTTAAAATTATTAAATATTTTTTACAGAGCATTCATAGTTCAGTACATAATACACTATGTGACTTGATGTATTGATGACTTACATTCTAATTTACCTAAAATTAATTTACAAACTAATTTGGGTGATATAATCTTCTCCAGACACCTCTAAAAACATTCTATTTCGGAAATTTTGACTAGCAATGCCTGGTATGGATATCTATTTTTATTCTGGGTCTATGAGGAGTTTTCCGGAGTCTGAAGTTTTCTAGGTGTGGAATTTGAGGTATAGAGTGATAGAACTGGGTTGAGATATATATCATATGGTGTTGTATGGAGGCAATTTGAAATTCTTTGTGGAGCTGTGAATTTGTGACAAACCAAGGAGCATTTATGATAGTTCTAAGAAAATTGTTTTGAAATATTTGGAACTTGTTAAGGTTTGTTTTTGCAGTGGTGATCCAAACGGGAAGGCGTAAAGGAGCAGTGGTCTTATGATAGTTTTGTAGATGGTTATGGAGGTTGGGAGACTTCCTCCTCCTATACGACGCTCGTAGCTCCCTTTTCTATTGGCAGTGACGTCATGTACCTGAGACTCGCTTCGCAGTTCCGGACTCGGTGGCTGACGGGGATGACGAACCCCGTAAACGCGCGCATCCCTGCCGCCTTAGAAGAAGGAGTTAAAATCATTTTAAGATGATGCTTATTATTTCTGGTCATGTCCCTTTTACAGTACCTGCAGCGTGTTAGCGTCTCTGGCAGTTCTCTCGCCACCTGCTGTGGCACATCATGTGACCTACTCTGAAGCAATCAGCTTGCGAGGATTCGTTTACTTTCTCACAGCCAGCGTTCAGCCACTCAACTGACTCACACGAAGTCGCGGAGGCGATTAGGTTAGGTTTGATTGATTGATTGATTTTTTTATGTTTCCGGGCACGTCAACTGCTCTGGTCATTAGTCCCGTTAATGTAGTGCATGCTTTTTCTCGGGATTGATTGATTGATCCATTTTTTCGTGTTTCCGGGCGCGTCAACTGCTTCGGTCATTAGTCCCGTTAGTGTAGTGCATGTTTCTTTCTCGGGAGATGGCGGTGATCTTCCCTCGCTGGATGGCGAGATCCGGCGCCGACCTACCGTCGGCTAGTGGGGTTTCCCCCTTTCCCCAGGACTCTCCCACCAGCGGGGCACCGCCCCAGCCGGGACAAGCTCTAAGCTCCCGACCGGTCTCCCGGGATATGTGGTAGTGTAGTGCGCGTTAGTGTAAGTGTATGTGTAAAGGGAGAGGATAGAACAAGGAATGGGAAGGACAGATCGCACGCGGTCCGTGGCCCGTTTGATAGGGTACTGCTCCGGCATTCGCCTGGTGTTGATCGGAGAAACCACGGAAAACTACCGATCAGAGCAGCCGGCCGCTAGAATTCTCCTCCAGACAGCGACTGAATTCGTCCTAGCTGAAAAGCTAGTGTCGGAAATTCTGCCGCCGTGGGGAGTGGGAACCTAGGACCTCCCGGTCAGAGGCGCTGGACTAGTTTCGGCTTTGGCGAAAGTTATGAACATGAAGTCGAGATGTGTCGTAGCCTGTCAGTAAACGTTAATGTTTTGAGATTTAATTTATCTGCGATGTAGGTGGTGCCATGTGCTTAGTACTGTGTGGCAACAGCTCATCGAACTGTCAGAGTCGTTTATACGCTGCCAGCACTAGAGCCAATTTGAACACAAGTAGGGTTGCCCGACTCCTCGGCCTGTGAACTTTGAAACAAAACACGGAATTCAGGTGACTGTCTACTTTGCCAGGTTTATTAGCAGTACAGAGAATATACACGGACTTACATAACTCAATGATGATGATACTGTTACAAAATGATGTTTAAATCTGATGGGAAGAGTGAAGAGATATATTTGACAACTAAGACCAGTGAAAAATATTCTGTTAAATCCTCTAACCGTATGGTGTGGAAAATTCAAGAAATAACAATTTATCATAAATAATAATTTTGCTTGTTGCATATTGCTCAATTGATTTAGCTCTCACTAGATCCCCAAAATTATTTAGCTCTCATTAAATATTGTTATTTATTCAGAATAGCCAACGAGACTATTTCGCAGGCTAGTCTTATTTTCGTAATCTCTTGCGCAGATTACGAACCAACTTTGGCGAATGAGCGCTGAGCATTCAGCTATGAAATTTTTTGATACCAGTGATACATTGGCAGGCAAGAGGATGATGATTTTGTAGTTGGACGTCGAGGAAGATGAAGAAATTAAAACCTGAAGGCAAAAAACCTTCAATTTCGATTTTAGACGTGCCAAGTGACAGCATCGATTAATTTTTGTTGAAAAAGGACACTAATTTTCGCAATTTTGAACCATTCACTTCGAACACTGAGCGGATGCAAATTGAACCTGGAAATTGGGATTCTGATGATAATTACATTTACATCGATTAATTTTTGTTGAAAAAGGACACTAATTTTCGCAATTTTGAACCATTCACTTCGAACACTGAGCGGATGCAAATTGAACCTGGAAATTGGGATTCTGATGATAATTACATTTATATCGATTAATTTTTGTTGAAAAAGGACACTAATTTTCGCAATTTTGAACCATTCACTTCGAACACTGAGCGGATGCAAATTGAACCTGGAAATTGGGATTCTGATGATAATTACATTTAAATCGATTAATTTTTGTTGAAAAAGGACACTAATTTTCGCAATTTTGAACCATTCACTTCGAACACTGAGCGGATGCAAATTGAACCTGGAAATTGGGATTCTGATGATAATTATATTTACATCGATTAATTTTTGTTGAAAAAGGACACTAATTTTCGCAATTTTGAACCATTCACTTCGAACACTGAGCGGATGCAAATTGAACCTGGAAATTGGGATTCTGATGATAATTACATTGCTGCTAAAAAAGTTAATAAAGTTGTTCAAGACGTAAATGACATAGCAGAAAGATATATTAAGTTATTCGAAGAATATTACAGTTTACTAATTCTTGAAGAAGAGCAACATTAAACAAGTTCCTTAAGAATATTGAAGAATTTTTTCGGCATCTAATAAAAGAGACCTAATGAAATCTTTCTAGAAATGTAATAAAAATTGAATAAAAAATCTTGTGTAATTTTTCTCATTTATCGTTATTTCAGAATTCCTTATAAAATATTAAAAAATAATAGTCACTGAGATACTAATACGACAGATCTGTCTTTGAAGAGTTACTGAGTAACTTACTTTGTACTTTACAGTACTTTGAAGAGAGACTGTACTAGAAATGAGCATGAGTATCTAAACATTTATGAATAAAATAAATTTATAATCGAATAATTGTTTTCAAATTGACCGAAAAAGCTATTTCTTTTTTAAAGGTCACTTTTCAACGTCTAGGTCATATAGTGACCACTGTGATTTTTAAATTGTAGGAGGAACTGCACTGAAAACACGTAAGGACAACACAAGCACACACAAACATGCACGAGGCGGGATTCGAACCCCCGATCCTTCGAGCCGAGGCTGCTCTGGCCATTTACCTTTATGACCTAGGGTATTTCTGGCCATTTACCTATTTTTTTACTTTAATTGATGGAAATTAATAGACACATCATAAATGATAACTTCATACCAATTGGTCATCATTTCTAAAAGTTTGAGGAAATATGTGACCAGCGAAGTTATTATTTCTGACGATAAAGTTGTTTTCATTAAAATCAGTTAAAAATGATTTTTTGGCATATAAATTACTAGAAGCACATTATTTCAACCATCACCAAGACTTTTGATACGAGCCTTTTTTATTTTGTTATGTCCATAGAACGTTTAGAACTGATTACCTCGAAGTTTTTTACGAACACCCTAATATATATATATATATATATATATATATATATATATATATATATATATATATGAAAAACAAGAGATGGAGAAAAACTGTTAATAAAGCGATATAAAATATTATATTTATCCTACAATTTGAAGAAATTTAGTACACACTTTCACATCACACTAGTTATTACCTCTCGACCGGTTTTGTGTAAGGGGAAAGGAGGTGACAAGGATGGCGTAGGAAATATCACTCGCTGTACGGGGCCCGCCTATTAAAGCGCTGCTCTGGCACTCATTTGGTATTTATTGGAGGAACAACAGAAAACTACGGGTCAATCTATTTTAAGCGGTCCAGCACTGATCGCTCGACCGTCTCAAAAAAATGCATATTTTGTACATAAATTTTCTTATGTTGTAGCTGTTCAAAAACATCTTTAATTTATTTTTATTTTATCTGATTTACAAACGATACGATTTCGTTTTACGCCGTTCCCCATTTTTCGCGTTTGTAGACATTTACTCTTATCTAAATTATTCGCCTCGGGGTTGTTCTATTACGCTAGAATAAAAGACAATGGATTCAGTATACTCTGGCCTAGAAATAAAAATATTATTTACCTACCATCTATGTTTTTATTTGAGAAATATTTGCAACCAAATCTTTGAAACGCGAATGAACTAAGTTCGATTTTCAGAAAGTAATTTCTGAAAGAAGTAATAGAATCTCGCCCTTAATTCTTTCTTTACTTTAACATATAAAAGTACTGTAACCTTTTGTAAAATATCATTGGTAAGTAACGCACCTCTCAAGAATTACACCCTCTTAAAAAGTAGAATTTTGAATTTTTCTAAATTTCCAACTGTAAAATCTCTGTTGGGGGACCAGATAAAAAACTGAAAATTGCACACATTCTATATCGATATGATACAAAACTTTAGCAAAAATTTCAACTTTAAGGTTTAACTCAAAGCATTTTTTAAAAATATGTAAACTTTCCCAAAAAAAAAGGCTTCATTTCTTCATTGAGGATACGTTGTGACAAGTAGTAATAATATTATTTTGAATCTGTTTTAAACCAAAATACATTTTGATTTGAAATAATTAATTAAAATTAACAATTTATTAAAGTCTGGACCATTTAAAATGGATTGCGCCCAACCGATCAGAGCAGCTGGCAGCTAGAACGGCTGAAGTGGCTCCCGCCACCGCCATCTGGACACCTACATTAGGCCCTCTCGGTCAGAGGTACTCGCAAAGAGAAGTATTCAGCAAGGGTATCGCTGCTAATTTTTTCACTAGTTAGCATAAAAAGTGCCTTGTATTAATGTCAAAGTCCTCTTGTTTAGGGCAAATTTCGTAAGAATATGTAGCAAGTGCATGTAAAGTGGCAACGGACTTTTGTAAGTTTTTGTCTTTTCTATGTTGTTCTTACAATTTTGTACTTGTGTTTGAGGCAGTCTTTGTTTTACCTACTTATTTTATATTATTTATACAAATTTTTAAATATTCTGTAGTATAAATACTAATAATGTATTATGCAATGTGCATACGCTAACTTATTTATTTAGTTTTTAATTTCCGTCAACACATTTGGAAACTGATACCATAATATTTTTATTTATAACGAGATATTGTATTGAATATTGGCACAATGATTCAAAAGAAATTTTGACTGTATTCTTGTCATTTCAAAAATTTTGTGGGATTACATTTTAGTAGAAAATTATTATTTTCTGTTGAGAAATGGCATCAAAATCCACGTGAATACACCATTAAATTTAAGCTGTAAATTTGTATTTAAAACACATTTTTCAATATAATATCTGTGAAATTATATTCACCTCAGTAATATTAATTTGAAGTAGATAAATGTTTCTAAAACTTTTTCATTATTTTTCATTTACCTCTACCCATTGAAGCTTTGTATTTTCAACCTAAACCTACTTGGATTATTTCCCAACACGCGCGGATATCAGTCCGTTAGGAGCTTACTCTTTTTATTTTACACTGTTTACACAAAATGTTTTTTAAATTGCTTGTGAAAAAAGGGAACAAAAGGTAATTCTGTATGAGCATAACGAGTGTGTTATAAAAACGAAAAATACTTTTTTTGTCAATTGTTCTAACATATTTAAAGAATTCCAACTTAATTTCTATTAGATGTTATTTTTCCATTAACTCTTACCTTTTTTCTTCACGAGCCAAAATAATCAGTGCGAGTGTCAAAATATATGGCTCGCATTTGGACGAAAGGGCATATGTCCAAAAAATTGAGTATTGAGTTAGGTGTAGTAACTTTTATTTTAATTCAATATTATTTAATTTAATTCTTTTAAACTAACTTAATATTATTAACATATGTAAATCTTTGAATCTGAATAAATATTATTCAAGTACACATACGCTAAATGCAATTCTTTTTGATCTCCTGTAAAATTATGAAAACAGCACTTATACCCTTTTGCCCAAACACGAGCGATATATTCTAGGATTGTTAATCAATTCTATTACTTTTTGTTTTAAGGAGGAAGATGGGGTATTATCCAATCACCAATTGTGTCACTAGCATTTTCTGTAGCGTATAAGGAAATAAGAAGGCAAAAATATACGAATTTCTGAAACAAAAAACCCAACGAAGTGGAACTTCTTACCTATATTTGGTACCAACCCTTTCTGGAGGAACACAGCCAACAAACGCATCTCACTGCTCTTCACTGTATTTCCTGGGCGGGCAGCTACCAAAAGGTCAACGGAATCTCATGCAGGTTCAGCACCCCTTCTCCCTCGCTCGCGTGAGGGTGGGTTAGGGGGAGGGAGGGAGGAGGGGCAAAGAAGAACCGCGCATCGACGGGGGCGCGGCGCTCTCTCAGGAGGCCATGGAGCTGCGGGGCAGGGGGAGGGGCAGGGGGTGGGGGTGCCGCGGGGGAGGGGGAGGGGGAGGGGGTGAAGCCTTCCGCCGCCGCCGTGACGACCGCCGCTAATTACGCAGGGGCCCTCGCTAGGATTTATTGCAATCGGAATGAACAACGGGCCGCGCTCCTTTCTGTGAATTAACCTTTCCGCCTCGCGCTGCCTGATATTAAAACTCGGCGCGCGGGGCCGAGCAGGGATGAAAGGAGAGTGAGCGAGGGGCGGACAAGGAAGAGAGAGGTGCCAGTGGACAGCGACATGGTGAGGAGAGGTTCTTCTACTGGGACCGGGAGAGGTGGCTCAGAGTATCAACTGATGTCACTGCAGTGCTTCTGACCGGGAGGTCCTAGGTTCGAGTCCCGATGGCGGCAAAATTTCAATACTAGCTTTTCAGCTAGGTCGGAGGAGGAGGAGCTCCTGTCTGGTGGAGAATCCTAGCGGCCGGCGGCTCTGATCGATAGTTTTCCGTGGTTGCTCCAATCAATACCAGGCAAAAGTCGGGGCAGTACCCTAACAAACAAGCTACGGCCCACGCGCGATTTTCCTTTCCTCTTCCTTGTCCTATTCCCACCCTTACTTACACACACACTGACATGTACTATACTACCACACATGCCGGGAGACCGGTGGGGAGGTTGGAGCTTGGCTCGGCTTAGGCTGTGCCTCGCTAGTGGGATGATCACCCCCCCTCCCGTTGAAGTAACATCCACTACACATACGGAACTAATTATCTCGGAAGTTGACACGCCCGGAATCACTAACAATCAATCAATCAATCTTCTACTGGGAAGGTTTAGTGTCAAATAACGTGAGGTGGGGGTAGAATATGAGCAGGACTGACAACAGAAATACAAGAAAGAAAATATATGAACAAGTTTAAAAATGTTTCTAGCTCACGAGTTCATTAAATATTAGGAATCAATAACAAAAGCGCGAACGCAGGTTTATTCAACACTACGCCACCGGCTCAGGAACTTCCCTCTCGTGCTTGTCTGCGGTATGTCATTGCATTTTTCGGGGGTAATGAACGTTAGTAAGAAATGAAGTAGTGTTTGGTGACGATAATGCTCAAACGAGATTCATGGCTTAGGAAGTGACACGATGTAGTTAATTCTCCCTAATTGATGAATTGAATATAAAAAGAATATTTTACCAGAACAGCACAATGGGGTTGTAATGCATTGAAATGTGACATTGTAAAAAAACAGAGAATGTTGATCTACAAAGGTATTCACTTTAGTAATTTCGAATAGCTCGGAAATAATTCACACATCTGATAATCGGGCGGCGAGGGCGGCGGCGAGGGCGGCGGCGAGGGCGGCGGCGAGGGCGGCGGCGAGGGCGGCGGCGAGGGCGGCGGCGAGGGCGGCGGCGAGGGCGGCGGCGAGGGCGGCGGCGAGGGCGGCGGCGGGGGCGGCGGCGAGGGCGGCGGCGAGGGCGGCGGCGAGGGCGGCGGCGAGGGCGGCGGCGAGGGCGGCGGCGAGGAGGGGCGGCGGCGAGGCGGCGGCGAGGGCGGCAGGCGAGGGCGGTGGCGCGAGGGCGGCGGCGAGGGCGGCAGCGAGGGCGGCGGCGAGGGCGGCGGCGAGGGTGGCGGCGAGGGCGGCGGCGAGGGCGGCGGCGAGGGCGGCGGCGAGGGCGGCGGCGAGGGCGGCGGCGAGGGCGGCGGCGAGGGCGGCGGCGAGGGCGGCGGCGAGGGCGGCGGCGAGGGCGGCGGCGAGGGCGGCGGCGAGGGCGGCGGCGAAGGCGGCGGCGAGGGCGGCGGCGAGGGCGGCGGCGAGGGCGGCGGCGAGGGCGGCGGCGAGGGCGGCGGCGAGGGCGGCGGCGAGGGCGGCGGCGAGGGCTGCGAGGGCGGCGGCGAGGGCGGCGGCGAGGGCGGCGGCGAGGGCGGCGGCGAGAGTGGCGGTGTGGGCGGCAACAAAGGCGGCGAAAACGGTGTGAACCTCGAGCACACGAGGGCCGGTAAGGTGGTAGGGACACTAGCCAGAGCCAGCTTAGGTCGCAGGTGTGGCGGGAGCGGTAGCAAGCGGACTGCGGGCCTGGAACGTCTGCACCTCGCCCGCCCGCTCGCCAAGCCAGCCGCCCAGCCAGCCGCCCAGCCACCCAGCCAGGCGGGCGTGGGGCGGCGCCAGCGACGGGCCGAAGGCCGGCGGGCGGCGGACGCTCTGCCCCGGGCCGGCGTTAACGTCGTAAAAGTTGATGGTGTAGCCACGTGAGACGCCTGCGAAGTGCCGCTCTTTCCCATGCACCGCCAAACGCTTCCCCCGGCCGGCCCGCCGCCGCGCTGTGTGCACTTGGCCGTATCTTCACGAGCAAAAAACAGCTTCTGACGAGCCTGAGTGAAAGAACTTCGATAAGCTGCTAGCCATAAAAGAATCAACATAACACTTCAATAATGAAATTTGTGGATGTCTTGGTACCGATTTTCATGCTACCAATGTGTTACTTCACAGGACCTCGAACGGATAATACGAAAACATGACACAAAGACTAGTTTAAGATCATGTCATCTTCGTAAGTTTTTCCAAAAAAATAAAACTGTTGCAAAAATTTGAACTCATTATTGGAAAAAGTCATATCATTAAAATAGAAAACCGTGCGCGTTACGTTCCACTCAGAGTTTGGAAATCGAGCACTTTTGGATTCAGAAGCAAGGAATGATGAGGTGAATTCAGTTTGAAATCTAGTGGAATTTTGCCCGTTTAGATAGAGGGGATTTTATACTGTGGCCTAGGACTCCTCTTGCTGGCACGAGGGCCTGCTCCATATGAAGTGCGTCTGGAAAGTGGCCCACCTCGAAGAAACGGGAGCGGGGAAAGGGGGCGGAGCTTTTTACGGATGAAGCGTAACCGTAGACGCACAGGACCCGAGGTACGCACCACGAACCTTCAATTTGCAGGTTCTCGAAACAGGAAGACACGTCTGACGCTGAAGCAACGCCCATTTCCGAGCAAAATATATCAATCAGTGTTGGCGGAGCTCGAAAGCACTATGTAAATGAGAATGCATTTTAGTGATGTATGTTATTGATTTATTTAATGTATTAAATAATATATTCTTTTGGTGTAATTATTATCATAAAACAAACTAAATAATTGTTTGCAGTCTCTAAACATTCTCGGCTTGGAATTTGTTGATCAGAGACACAAATGGGAGCATCGTTACGTCTGCACTAAGTATAAAAGAAAGTCGATATTGAAATAAAGGCAGAATTTAGTGTCATCAAGTAATATGCGCTTTAAAAGAAATGTCTTGAAATACTATAATTCGGAAATAGAAGTCGGAAATAAACTAGAGCTATTCATTAAAAAAATATAAATATGATGCAAATTAATTTTGTAGTATTTTATCTCAAATTACCTCTCAAGTGTTTTAAAAAGTAATACAAAAAAAGAATTGTCTTTGAAGGTGTGCAATGTATTCTAGACATTTATCATATGATTAAGAACTGTAAAGTACTTTATACTATGATGACAAACATCATGGGCATAATAACAATATGCAAAATATGCCACACATGACAGTAGTATCGGTTACAAGAGGTAGAAGAGGCAGTGCTTTGGCAGAGCTATCACTCGTACTCAAATGACATCACTCGTACTGTATTATGACCGCACGATGGGAATTAACAGACTTTGAACATGGAATGTTAGTTGAAGTTGGATGCATTGAACATTTCATTTCGAAAATCGCTAGGGAATTCAATATTACGAGATGCAACACCATGCTAAATAACCGCCGGAATCAATGAGGGACGTACGACGAACGAATACGTCAGGACAGTGCGGCGAAATATGGCTTTTAATGGGATCTGGCAGCTGAAGATCAACTCGAATGCCTTTGCTAACAGATCAACATCGCCAGCAACGCAGCCTCCTGGGCTCATGACCATGTTGATTGAGCCTTAGTCAACTGGAAATCCGTGGCTTTGTCGGATGAGTTCGGATTTCAGTTGGTAAGTGCTGATGTTAAGGTTAGAGTGTGATGTAGACCTCACGAAGTCATACACCCAAGTTGTCAACAATTCACTTTGGAAGCTTGTGGTGGCTCCATAATGCTATGGGCTGTTTTTACATGGACTGAACTGGATCCTCTGGTCTAACTGAAGAGATCAATGACTGGAAATGGTTATGTTCATTTCTTGGAGCTACTTGGAGATCATTTGCAGCTAATCATGGACTTCATGTGCCGAAACAACGATAGACAATTCGCCATGTCACTGAGCCATAATTGTTTGCGATTGGTTTAATAAACTTTCTGAACAATTCAAGAAAAAAATGGTCACCCAGATCGCCCGACATGAATCCCTTCGAACTTTTAGGGACATAATTAAGAGGCAGGTTCTTGCACCATATCCTGCACCGGCACACTTTTGAACTTGTGGACGGTTACAGTGACAGCATGGCTCAATATTTCTGCAGGTGACTTTCAAAGACTTTTGAGTCCGTTCCGTGTCTATTTGGTGCATTTCGCCGGACAAAAGGAGGTCCGATGCGATATTAGGTGGTATTCCATGAATTTTGTCACCTCAGTGTACAGAAGGAAGGAATAACTTTTGAAAATATTTTGGAACGTTAAAGAAGCAAAATCAAGCTGTGTCATATTTAATATACTAATTTAAAATTAAGATAAAATTGTTGCGTCTCTAAATTTTACAAGTATAAAATAAAACAAGTTGTACAATAGCAAATACAATCTTGTGTGATTGGTAGCAGGTATATATTATTTTACAATCATATTAACATAATAGTCATGACATGAAATTCCAACAACAACACACTACTATTCCAAAACGTCGTGGACTTTCACACACACACACACACACACACACACACACAGAGAGAGAGAGAGAGAGAGAGAGAGAGAGGGAGAGAGTTTCGGGGCATGAAGGTAGTGGTCCAGATGACGTTAATGAGTCAAACGTTTCGTCCACTACTGACATATTCAGTGGGAATATTCTCGGACGCAGTATCCGGGACGGCGGCTTGCTGGCGACCGACCCTTCAGCCAGGTGACTGGTTATAAGTCCAGTCGCCACGGCAACTACGCAATATTTCTATACGAGAAAAAGGCACATCCAGAATAATGTTGGATATAGCATGGAATGTTTATGGTACTCTTTATTAATGTAAAATATTGCAGAATAACAAGTGTGAAAATAAAATGTTTATATAAAACTTTGCCCCGGGTGAGGATCGAACTCACGACCTTAAGATTATGAGACTTACGCGCTGCCTACTGCGCTACCGAGGCTTGACAATGCTAGATAATGCAGAACTAAATATTGCCTCTATCATTACAATGATTGCTAAAGTATTTTGATGAATATGACATAGAGACCTTATCAATATTTTCAATTACTTTTTTTCAAACTCAAGCACTTCCACATTATTCCATCTAATTATGTAATTTTACACATTAAGCGAAAAGCGTTAAACAGGTTAAGCGAAGTCCTACTTTAAGATTACTAATTAAGTAAAAACACAAAACATTTCATTCAAGCTACAAGAGATGCTACGTGGCTCGAAACCAATTTCAGCGAATTAAGGTAAAGCAGTACTGACTACTTCAAACATAATATTTGAAAAATAACAATTGTAAGATTCCCACTTCCTTCAGACTGAAACGTGAAGCTTGTGATTACTAATTGTGAGAATTATACCGAATTTTATTTAATTTTTAACACTACTTCTCCTTTACATTTCAATCAATAAATTGAAAACGTCCTACAACAAATATTTTAAAGACTACGTTAAAATTGTAATACTAATAATATAATACTGAAACACGAACTGGTATTGTTTTGGAGTTCAAGTGCTTCAAACAGGAGATAGAATATCCAGTGACGATTGCTGACTGAGTTGACTCAGTCATCAGACAGTTGAGTGTCTGATGTGAAATGAATGTTACATAAACCTTTCTCATAATTAACAAGAATTATTTATATTTTCAAACCAATAAATCATACATTAGATGACAGTTCGTCATAGAATCATCAATTGCCAAGTACATACAAAAAAGAAATTTCAGATAATTATTACAATTTTGTAAATAAATGTACAAGATACAACAGCTTTCATTACTTCTGAAAATTAGTAATTAACATACTAAATCACGCTAAATTTTCAAATCCATGCCATAAAGCTTCTGGTTGACTCTCTGCTGTTGATAACACAAATGATGATTAATTTTATATTTCCAATTCATTAAATCGTCTCCGGTGTCCATTCTTTAAAAGATTTTGTGATATTGGTTTTATTTCAAATTCTATTTAAGAGAGCTTCTAGATTACTTATCAGTAAAAATCAAGAATAAATTAATTGTTTCTGTGAAAAATCTTAAAATTCTCAATAATATATTTAATTTCTTTTGTTATTAACCTGGTCAAATTATTAATGGAGAAACTACTATCAGATCTTGTTCTGATTGGTAAGTAAATTAATTTTCCATTTCGATTCTGGCAGAAATGATAACTTAAACACAAGATAATTTTAGTGCATTACAATTACTCATTTCATATTTTTCAAAAATATTTGTATAAAAGTTTCTTGATTAACGAAAATCATTTCATTTCAATATTTGATATCTATGCTTAAAAATTGTTTGTTTTTCCTAAATCAGTTTAACCAACCTTCTCCTAAACCAGTTTTTTCTTTTATATCTTTCAAAATTCATATTTAAATAGTTAACCTGTTCCAATATTTATTATAACATCAACATAAAAGTAAACATGCTAAACAAAACCAATGTACGTATAACTAACATTCTAATTTTTGTAATAAACATTGATGATATCATAACATTATGCAATGTTTTATTTATTTTATTACTCCACACTCCACAGGCTGGTTTAAAGTGATGAATTACTTTTTAATAAATCTAAAATATTTTCATGTTCTTCAAAACATGATTCTTCTAACACACACACACACATCTGTTTTACATCACTTTGTTACGGCCTAATATTCTTTATAAATGCAATTTTCAATAAAATGTTAACTGTTTCGGATCTAAGTGTAAACAAAATATTCCAAAGTAGTCTTTGGAATCTTAGTAGTTTCATATTTTGCTCGTAAGCCATTGCTAATCATGATTTAAATTAACATCCAGCATTTAATTGATCTTTTTATAGAAAATCCACTTACATTTAACCGGTTCCTTTCCAACAATCTTTAAATTATTTACTAATGAAAGTCAATAAAAAACTGAAGTGTTTCATTCTTCATATCTCTCTATTGCTGATTATACTTCTTTCTCTTTTGAAATAATGGCTTGTCGAATTTGTGGGATATTTTTATTTATCTCTGCAGCTTATTGATATCTTTGATTCTTTTATCTTTATCTTATTAATAAATTTCGAGATATTTCATTCATTTCATTATTTATGTTTACTTGAATATTATCTTGAATATTTTCTTTTATACTTATCTGACAAATTTCTTTGTGGTTTTCATCGATCATTTTAATTATGTTAATTATCTAATGTATCTTCATAAAGTGTTTATTATATGCTGCATATTTATATAAATCAAATATGTCCACGTTTACATCGATTTTCATAATTCTTCTTTTTTCGTTTAACACATATAATCCTAAATTTTTTTCATTACATTAAACTATTTTCATTCAATCACAGTGTGATATGTTGATATACATTTTATTTCATTTTTTGTTAATACAATATCCTATCATTATACCCTTTTCTTCTTTTTTATTCAAATAATGTATATAAGTTTTCTCCAAATATTTTCATGTATTTAAAGTTATGCTATATTTAATGATATTATATGAAGTGATTTAACTGTTTTAAAAATGCATCCTTATAATATGAGCTGCTTCATTATTATTCCAAATTTCATTAGGTAATTTAGCATCAGTTAATAATGTTCTAACTATTTATACAATATTTCTGTTGCATCATTTTCCTTTATTGCTGCATTTTGCAGGGTTACTGCATTTTATTGTGAAGTACTACGCATTGCGAGTTCATGGATAATATATTTATTTATAAACAATTCTTTTAAATATTTATCTAAAAATTCTCAGCCTCACTTCTTAATCCTTTTTGTTCTTTATCTCTCTGGTTTTCTTCTCAGTTATCAAGAGCTGTTGTAAAAATAATGCATGAATCATTATTTTTTAGAAATATTAACATTTTCTTATTGCATAAATTACAGAAATTTATAAATATACTGATACATTTATTCATAAATTTTACATAGTCAAAATTCCCATGACTCAATCTTTTGTGCCATAATACATTATTGCTAATTGGTAAATTTGTGCTTCTCCCGAAAATACATTTCCTTTTATAATACATTTTTCCGACTATTCAACCAGTATCAATTTTTTTCTTGGATATTTATCTATGATCTATTTTTTTCAAAAGTAACAAAAATCAGTGATAAAAAATGTTGCAGCAGATACAAATTTTCATTTAACTTTGGAAAATATAAACAATTTTTAAATCTTATTATATTTTCATGTCAAGTAGGTATTTTTAAATCCTTAATTCCATTTGAATCAATTGTTTTCTTTCTTGCCATCAAAATTTCACTATACTCATTATTATAGTTTATAAATACATTTTCATCTTTAGCACATGACGTGTTGTCCCAGAAACTAATAATAATAAAAATAGAAAAATAGAGTAGAAAATAGAATCATTCCGCGTAACGTTGTCATCCGTTAGGAGGATATAGTGACGTCTCCCGACCACAGTTCTATCTGCCCTTTGACACCCCGATGCACATGCATCTGCCTACCACTCCTTTAAACAGCTGAGGTTCAAGGGAATTCTGTAGGTACACAGGGTCCTCTGGCGCATGGGCCCGTAGCAACGCGGAGGAAAAGGAACGTTTTCAGTAGCACTATTAATTTTTCTGTAATCTTTAATTTCGGAAACTGAGTGAGTCGCTTCTTCATTTAATTCTCCACATTTTAAATATTCTACCGTTTATTTATTTTTTTATATTTGAGAATTCTATAATTTTTAAAATTATTTTTAAATTTAAATTTTCTAATTAAAAAAATGCGCATAAAAGAAAATTTAAATTCACAATTTAACAATATCTGACCATTATACAAATTTTGTAATTTTCAAGTGGTCTCTACTGAATCAAATATGAGGTTTGGAATGAAATTAATGAACAATTGGCCATTTTAAGGCAATGGATCTATCCAGAACGGAGTATTCTATTCGCTCACTAAGTTTTTCGCAAATAATTTAGTACTGTGGCCCAAGAAATTTAAGAAAACTAAAAAAATGTTTTTAACTATGGCCACTACTGGTGTTTTTACCTCGCCACCTTGAAGAAAGTACACGAATATTAAGCTATGAATATGGTAAAATAAGTTATTAATGGAAGTCGAAGCATTGTCTGTCTTAAAGTGAAATCTAACACCACTGCTGCAGCGTTTAAGTTTTTCCAATTACGTCTGACATTGACGTCGAGGTAGCACGTGGAGTATATCCTGAGCGTCAACACGATTTTCGCCAACCTTTACAGCGACTGCTTTAGAGGTTCCGGGTCCAAGACTCGAACGGGTGGCGGAAGCCGGACGGGCAGGCGGGAGGCTGCAACCAGCAGCCAGCGAGAGGCGGGGGGCGAGGAAGGAAAGGCGGGGGAGGGGGCACCGTGACGCCAGCCAGCCCTTGTTCATCGCGCCGCGTGACACATGAAATATGACGGTCGAAATTGGAAACGACGAAGAAAGAGCTAGTTCGGCACCGAGGCGCACCCATGTTGGAGGAGGGGGGCGGAGGGTGCTGGCGGATGTGAGGGAATGATGGGTACGAAGAAGAGACGGTGGCAGAAGAGCGCGGAGAAGAAAGGAGCAGATGGAGAAATGTCAAGAATAATGAAGACTCTGAATTGAGGACACATTCATTTTTTGAATTTTACCATATAGAGAATGAATTGAAATCGCATACATACACATATGCTTTAGAAGAAAAGGACATCAGAAAGAAATAGGACACCTGCCACCCTCATGGCAACTACACCTCCACTACCAGTATCACAATCATTCCCACGTACAAACTTCACCACCAATTCAGCACATTTGAATAGACATGAATGATTATTGAGCTCTTATATAATTGTTGAGGCAATGCGTGAGTGCTGAGGCCCTATATTCTTTTCTTGAAATTATATATTTTAAATAATATTTTAAATATATGAAACATATTTAAAACATTTTCTACACCTGATAATTATTTTTTATAATTATGTATAACTGAAGATAATAGTGGAAAGCCTCTAAATTAGGAAGAAGGTAAATGAATAATCATCATAGTAGTTACAATAAGAGAGATAGAAAAAAGGAAAATAACAAAAGGAAAAAAAGAATAGATAGTTGAAAAAAGTTGATGATAATATCGGATAGGCACAAAAGATATTCTGGAATGCTTAGATTAACGCAGGAATATATGACAATGAATTTTTTTACGTGGTAATATCAGCCGACAAAATTTATAGCCTTATGTGAATTTGATTATTGTATAATGTTTATGGTTTTGCGAGTAACATTCTAAAAATAAATCAAGATGAATATTATACAAATCGTATATAACAAGGAGATTAAAATGCGGAATTCGACATGAAGTAACACGTTTTACATGTAGTTTTAACTGTGCGATCAAATAATCAGTTCTGATTCTCTAAAAAATGTACTTTTACTTCCACAAGCATATAATTCTATCTATGTGGTGACATTTTATTTAATCACACTTAATACGTAAAATTTGTTTATAAAGCTTCAATCATATTGATAACCAATGGAAATAAACTGAACTGATATTACAGCAAGAATGAAACACAACAGCAACATATTCTACAGACGGAATGCTATATTCTTTACCCTTTTTTCTATTGGTGGTGCCGTGCAATTCCAGGCCCCGGCAAAGCTTTCTTAAGAATGTTTGCAGATTATGATGGAGTGGGTTAGGATGGTTTGTACTCGTCCACCCATTTCGAATAGAGAAATGTGATTATAATGATGTCGATCCCGGCAAGCCCACGAACTCGCCGATGTCAACACTAAATTACTACCTCCTTGCCAAAATAGAATGCGCGAACTCCTATCATCAATACGCGGCGCACCTCGATGAGCTTACTGTCTATGCCCCCCCCCCGTGCGCGGGTTTGATCGCAGCTGAGGTGCGTGAATTTTCGAAGGGCGGAATCGGGAGGTGTGGCTCAGGGCGTCAACTCATGCCTCTGCAGAGCCTCTGACCGGGAGGTCCTAGGTTAGAGTTCTGACGGTGGCAGGATTTTCGACACTAGCTACATAGCTATGTGTTCTGTCGCTGACTGGAAGAGAATTCTGGCGTCCCACTGCTCTTAGCGGTAGTTTTCCGTAGCTTCTCCGATCATTACCAGGCGAATGTTGGAGAACTACCCTAACAAATGGGCCAGGGACCGTGCGCGATCTTCCCATCCCCTTCCTTGCCCTCTCCTCACCCCTTACTTGCACATATTTACACTCATATGTGGTTCACTACCACACATACTGGGAGACCGTTCGGGTGGTTAACGCCGGCTGGGGTGGTGCTCCGCTGGAGGGAGATACTCGGTTGGACAAAACCTCGCTAGCCGACCGGATAGGTCGGCGCCGGATTTCATCATCCTGCGGGGGAAGATCGCCGCCATTTCCCGAGAAAAAAGCACGCACTATACTTATGGGACTAATGATATTAGCAGTTTACGCGCCCGGAATTACTATTCAATCAATCAATCAAAAGGTGTAAAATCGAAAGAAGCCAAGCATGTGGCATGTAAAAAAATTATATCCTTCCAACCATTTTCCGCCCTAACGAGATCTCACGTTTTCCCAACCCGATAAGTTGAATATAGATAACTGGGACCAACATCTGGCGGAGAAAATTAGAGTCAAAACCCGGGCGCTTCATGGAGTGGCCCTGGGACGCGCCTGCAAGAAAAAGGTGCCCTTGACCCACGGCGGGGGATAAGATTAAAAGGAAGGCTGAGTCGAATACACGGGTGCGGAACTACGGCCAATGGCCGTGTACATTAAAAATACTCATACGATAAATAAAAAAACAATGATTCACACCGTAAGACGTACCTTTGCTCTCGCATCCACCAGCATTGTTAGTTGAAATACGGTATTTACAATAGCAAATATTGCTCATGGCTTTAAAACTGCCTACAAGGTAAAATAACATCATTAGACTATTGGCTGGTCGGGAGCCGCCATGTTCTAGGCACAGTTGCCAATGATTCGGCCGCCATACTCTTTCGGGAGAAATTTGCAGAGGTGAACTGCGTACGGGTTTATAAAGAGTGAGGAAAAATTAAAAAAGTAAAAAAATATTAATTTGTAATTTATTACATTTTTGCCAATAAAGGAGATAAACGTCAATTTTATAAATATTTCTAAAAATATCTACATGGTTATTAATTCTATAATTAAATTAACGGGGGACCATTATCTAAGCATTTTCCAGAGAATGAGAATGAACTTGGTCATACTGGATTGGGAGTCTCCTATAATTATAAAGTTTTTTAATTATTTTTACATATTTTGGTTTGTATTTATACCTAGTTTTCATCATTTCATAAATATATTTTTCATACCATTAACGCATTATCATTAACTTTGCTTATATTCAAAACACACATTTGAAATTCGCGCCGGGATTTAGGTAAAACCAATAACAGGTTCATGGGCAATGAGAATCCTTGTTAATTTCAACATAGACTCACGGCTATCACACACGACTCATACTGGTTTGGAAAATGTCTAATATGCAATGTCAATATTTAAAGAAGGTAATCAGTTCATCAATCAATTTACTTTTCAGTAAGTTGTCTCCGGCTCCGAAAACCGTTTGTTTTGTGTTGCTCGTGAATACCCGCTAATGCTCTCTGTATTGAGGGAAAAGCGACAGAGGATGAAATGCCAACAGTTTGTCACACGGTCAGAATTTTTTATTCGTTAGATAGTCGTTTGAACATGTAAACAGGAACTGCATTAATTCAAACCCTACCTTGTAACGTAAACCCGACTCTCATTGCCTCATACTGGACGGAAGAAATTGTCGCACACTGTCAAACGTTACCTTGCGCAATCTACCAAAAAATCGGTGACTTTTTCTGTTAGGCACCTCTACCGTTCTTTAGCGGAAGACTTAGGTACTATTTCTGGTGGAAGACGTAATAATTGCTGGAACTGCAACAACGTTTAAGCGACCATCAAATTATTTTATTTTATTTTATATTTTATTTTATATTTTATTTTATATTTTATTTTATATTTTATTTTATATTTTATTTTATATTTTATATTTTATTTTATTTTATTTTATTTTATTTTATTGTGGTTCTCGCGTTCCACCAATGTTTACCAAACTTTGCACAGCACTTGTGACATCTCTTCAAAAGTGTTTTTCCATTAATTCATGAAGTATTTTTCGTGATATTTTCGTGATAAGTTTCATTAAAATAACTTTTCTTGTTGTACATTTGTATGTAGTATTTGTGATTGTTTTTACAGCCTAGCCAGAGAAATGTTTTTGTCTTGGCTATAAATGTGCAGCTTATCAAAGATTCATGAAATACTAATTCAGACGTCAGTGTGCAGATGAAATATATTCTTCAGTTTCTGGTGAATTCTCTGACGAACTGAATCTACCAAGAATGACTTTCATCTCACGTACACGTCTGCTTTTTGGAATTTCTGTTTCTAAATTTTCACTGTAAGGTACAGGAACATCAGTAAATAACAGATATTCCTGCATTTTTTTAACAAAATTGATAACTGAACACACGAGAGAAGGTAATTTTTTTATGATATTTGTATAATCCATGATACCTAAACATTTCAACTCTTTTGAGAATTACCTAATAAAACACAAGTATACGTATATTTTCATTTTTGTACTTCATTTCAAATTGTATGTGTCACAATTTGAGTAGTCTATTATGCAGGGCTACTTTCGTCAAATCAGTTCTATCTGTTCATCATCATACGTGATGACAGCAACGAGAACGAACCCCGAATTAGCATCGAAAGCAAACATTGATAGGCCGCTGTTTGGCAGCAACAACGCGCAAAAATGTTTGGCGAGATAGCGGCAACCAAGTGGTGCGAAAATTAGCATGGCGACTTTGCGGTCTGGGATTTCAAAAGATATTATCGTATCGTTTGCATACAGTGGCAACCGCGGACATAACAATCGCTGGTCTATCGACTGCCGCGCGACCCGCAAAAAAGCGCGGATAAAAATCGGGAGTGAAAAAAAAGCAAAAGCAGCTGAGAGAGCATGGCCGTGAAAATGAAGCAACCCTCTCTCTCCCCTTCCCTTTTCTCGCCCCCCTCGCCCCCTCATTCCCCTGGTCTTCTCGCGCCTTGGCGGTCGTGTTGCGCGGCTTGGCGCCCTGCCAAGTGGCGACCACGCGAGGCAAGGTTTTTGGCAAGGCGCCCGCCCGTCCGCTTTCTCCATTCAACACGGCTCCACCGAACGGTGGCGGTGCACGCCGACCCCGTGATCTTTGTTTGAACTCTTCGCGATGTGGCCGATAGATCTAGTCACCTGCGGAGAGGGAGAAGCAGTTTTCCCTCGACCGGAACAATGGGCTGTGCTTGGGAGTTTCACAGTAGTCTCGAAGGGATTGGCGCAGCTTCAAGCGCTTACCTAATTAATTCGACAGTATGCCGCGTTTCTAATTCTTATGTGGAATGAAATAGAGGATATTTTCTCAAAAGAAAAAGGATAGAATATGAGTGCATACGTCGATAATGTCCTTTTTAATGCCTACATCAAATCACATTGACAACAGTAATGAAACATTAAAAATTAACACGAAAAACATTTTAACAAAAAAGGCATATTCATAAACTTTACCAAATATATAATAATTTATTATTGTATACTGGCCCTTTCACATGGGAGCTTTCACTAGAATTTAATTACTGAATCTTATTTGGATTGTTGTTTTATTTCCGAAATTTGAATTTAAAACGAATATATTAACAATATCAAAGCTAAAACTGTAAATAATAGTTCAGTCATAACTTTGCTACTTTCTAAATTGAACGTTCTTTACTATTAATGTGTTTGTTGTGTCTGAAACTGACGTACTATGAACAGACACTAACCTGGAACATACTTTGAGAAGAGTTAGTGTTTTCTTAAATATCATTTTGTAGGATATTAGTAATTTTCCTTCGTGAACATTTTTTTAGAAGTAAAACCACATTCTGGTGTAGTTCTACTTTCCTTATCTTTGTAACAAATCCCTTTATTCAACTATAGTAGTAAGATAAATGTTGTGTGATAAATACTCCATTCCCTTTGAAGGAGCACGGATTTTTGCAGGAAACTGTACTTGAAAATAAACTAACTTATTAACTATTTTTAATGATTAACATTAGAGTGATACTCCATATTTCGTGTTTTACTAAATAACGCTTGTTTTTGAACATGTGTCTGTACTTGTGTACCTACAGACATTTCTCCATAATGGATTCTCGTCTATAATCTTATCATCGCTCAGATTGTACATTAAATACATTTTTAGGAACCACGCAGCAAATAGAAGGCATTTTTACTCAAATTCACAAAGTCAGAGAGTCAATAAAGGTGTAGACTATATCTCTTCTGATGGGACATTGAAAATTAAAAAAATCTGCAATCAAGATAGATGAAATTAAAAGTTTTGAGACCATTGCCAGGCTATTCAAAACTAGAGCATAAAATAATAGTAGACGTCAGATAATAATTAAAGATATTTAACTAAATAGATAAATGTGTATAAAACTGTTCTGTCTGAAGAATTAATTAGAACGGAAAACCATATAATAACAACCACAACTACAACTCATATGGAAGAAGTTGTAGTAGGCGATGGAAGGAATTACTTGAACAAAAATCGTTAATTAATGTCCACCCGCGCTGTTGATAATAATCAATTATACTAGGTATTCCCAAAACCGATTGCTCAATTTAAAAAAATCATTTACGCAAAGGTGTGACAAAATGAAATATGGTTAGTTTTTGAGCATTCTTAATACTGCAATTTCATAAAGCAATTAGAGAAATCATGCTCATGACAAATTAAGATATCATTAAATATGTTTCAAATCAACTGAAGCGAAAGAAATATACTTGAGAACATAGCCAGTCGTAAACCTAATTCCATTTAGGGGCGTTGACGACACTCGTGCTGGCACTTGTTGCACATTTAAATAACAAGATATTATCGCTTTGTGAAAGACAGTATCTTGAAACACAAGCCAATGAGACTGACAAAATGAGTGTTCATTAATAATTCATTCATAAATAAATTTCGTAAATAAATGTTCATTAATTAATATTTCTTTGAAAATAATACATGACAAAATAATGGTTGAAACTCATTAAAACTCATTGAAACTCAACTCTCAACATTTGATTTCATAAAAATATTGCAATTTCTCACGGGCATGGTATACGTGAAGTATTAATAAATATGGATTAAGGTACGTGAATAATTATTTACGTGTCATGGATTATGAAACAAAGTTTCAAGTTCTTTTCAGCTTTTTCATACAAGTTTGATTTTGGTGCATTCGTATTGCTTCTATTGCGTTTATAAAATACGTCCTGTGATCGGCTTTATTATTATCATACTATAATTTCAGGAGCACGGTTTCCCACTTATCAGTCATCCTCAGTTCCCACTTATCAGTCCGAGGAAGCCGTGCGCACAGAAGCAAGAAATGTCTATAATTATTATTAAAATATTTGCTTGATTATTTTTTAATGTACCTTCTCTATACCTGAACACACAAATGCTCAAATCCTCAGTTTTCGAAGTTTCGTCAAAACCACCTTAATGTTCATATGCATATCAAGTAGCACACGAAATCACAGTAACCCCTGTACACCCAAATATAATTTAATACCCCGTATACAGAAACTTCAATTGAGGTCATTCAAGAACAACGGCGAATTCCCATTCCCATTCGTCAGTAAACGATTTGATGAAAATATTTTTACACATTGCATTTTAACCAGCAAATAGTTCACAGTGAAAACGCAATGAACAAGAGTAGCGCGTGCGTTAAGTAGTTAGGATCCGCATGGTCGGCTAGCCCTTCGTCCATCCAGCAAACGCAACAGCCCGCCACTTGCCCAGGGCGGTTTTGCTGTATCTTCCCTCTCTGCTTCACTCCCACCCCTTGTCCATCCTCGCCCCGCCCCGGGCGGCCGCGCGCCGCGCCCGCACTACCGCGCCGCAGCCACAGTCAATATTTACGCGAGGCGCCATCTCCAGCCAATGGCTAATTAAAACACGATTGAAGAGCGCGCGACCGCCACACAGCCCCGCGCCGGACCAGCAGCTCCGACCACGGCCCAGCCCCTCCCACCCGCTCTGCTCTATGCCACCTCGCCTTTCGCCGCCCCGCCCGGCTCCGAACTGCCTCACTCTTCCTCGCTCTTCCCCGCCCCGCCCAATCCCGTTCCGCCCCGCCCACCCCGCTCTTCCCCGCTCCACTCCACCCCTCTCTCTCGACCCATCCCCTCGTCCAACCCACCCTGCTCTACTCTGTATTGCCATACTCCGCCCTGCTCTGAACCGCCCCGCCCACCTCGCTCTGCCCCACCGTCCTCCGTCCCGCCCGCTCTTCCCGCCCCATCCACCCCACTGTGCTCTCTGCGCCCTGCTCTCTGCACTCTGCTCTCTCTGCCCTCTGCTCTCTCTGCCCTCTGGTCTCTCTGCTCTGCTCTCTCTGCTCTGCTCTGCTCTCTCTGCTCTGCTCTCACTGCTCTACCCTGCTCCGCAGCGCCACGCCTCGCCAGCTAGGAGACGCAGCCTCACCCAGCTTCTGCCATTGCCTCGTTCACCCCTGACCGTCCACGTCCTCAGCACTTCAGCCCTTCAGGGGCACCGGAGTCGGTTTTGGAAGTTCAAAATTCTTTTATTTTTTCACTTCGTTGTTGGGAAACAATTAAATTTACACCATAGTTAAAAGTATTGTTCATTATCATATGCAAGTTGGCTAGAGATTAATTAGTTGTTTATAAATATTTTCTAAACGGAAACTTGTTAGAGGAAGGTGAAAAACTACTTTATTCTGGTACATTTCTCTCAAAAACTTGGTTTTGATTACTTGTTTATGGGAAAATGAAAAACATCCTCCCCTCGAAAGATATACTTTTCCTATTTTTATGTACACAATACGAAAGTGAAAAGTCATAATGAACGAAATATTATTATCCTATTTTATTTGTTAATGCTTGCGTCACGAAATATTTCATTTATGAATAACATTTTTGGTACTTATCTTAAATATTTATATATTATCCTTGTAGGTTAAAACACAGTCCACAATGCCGTAAACTTTATTAGAATTTATAAACGGAGTGACAAGGAAGAATTGTAATATTGGACGTGTATGTGCTCCTAACCTAGCAGGAAACGAATTCGAATGGGCGGCGGTCCACGCAGCCTCTGCTATTGCGTCATCCAGCCCTGACTGCTCCGTCGCCAGCCTTCTAGCCGATGGCCACCGCGCGGCCCTGCCCGTTCCGTCATTTCGCACTGCCCCAATTATTCACGACCCGCCCGGTTCCCTCATTCTAGGCTGTATTTCCGTTGTTCTCCTACCCATTCTTCCTTTTTTCATTTCTACACTCTAGGACTAAATTTGTTTATTTGTTTTCTTTACATTTTCAATTTAACCTCTGATAATTTTTGCACAACTATTTAAACATTGCATAATTATTTAAACATTTTTTCACGCCATCTAACTTTTACTATTTGTTTGCCCATCTCAGTACCTCCATTCTACTCCACCGACAGCTTCCTTCTACTTGCTTTTCATAACGTTCGAACCAACAAATGTTTAAGTCTCTTTTAGTGTTCTGATCCTGTTTCTTTCAATTACTTCAATACTTTTATCATCACCATTAATTGCTCACATTATTTATTCTTTTCAGATCTAGTTTCCTCATTGTCTTTTTCTGCTTCCTATTTCCTTCCTTTCTGATTCCCCTTCCTTTAATATATACCTTCTGTTTTGTCTACTCTTCCAATATACTCGATTCTCTCTCTTCCCTTCCTTTCGTGTCGTCATCGGTGACGATTCCATTCTCCAACCAGTTGCCCTCTCACTCCCACGCGCTGGTATTTTACAGTATTTCCAATGTTTCGCTTCGCCTGTTCTCGCAGCCCCTCCGCTCTCAGCCCCGTCTCCCCGCCAATCGACGCCCGCGCCCGCCACGACCGCCCCCTCCCCCCGCGCGGCCCTTTGTGGCGGGCGCGGCCGCGGGAGCGCCGTTAATCGCACTGCGGGAATCGCTCCTATTTACAGTCCCAAGCGGAAAGAGCGTTGCTTAAAGCTCGTCCCATTGTGGCGAGAATCAAAAAGATACGGATTGACAACTTCATATTACCCGAGGAATAAAGATCTCAAGCTGTGAAGAATGGGGCGGGGGGATTGGGGGCGGTTTCTGCTTTCAACTGGCGCAGAGAAAGACGCCTTCAATAGGCATTGTTCCACCCACGCGCTGCTTCGCCCGGGTTTGCAAAGAAGTAAAGGCTACTGTTGGCCGGAGCACAGAGAGTGAGAGAGAGGGGACTCGTATATTTCGGTTGCAAGGGTGGGGGAAGCGATAAACGCATATTTCGAAGAAGGATGCAAGGCCTGCTGCGTATGGATATTTCGCTGAATTGTTCGCTAAAAATACCATCGACGTTTGACACCTTCGTAACAAGAAAGGATTGTAGTCTGTTGGAATGAAAGTAGCTGTATTCGCCATGGCAAAGAAAACGTGGAATTAGAGAAACACTGTTTACTAATAAAAAATACACAAAATCATAAGAGCAACGGTTCATTAGAATTTATTTATTAAATTATTTGTTACACATAGTATATACACGTCAATTCCATCACATAACATTACTCTTCATTATGAACGGATAACAAAATGTTTAAATAGTTGTACAAATATTGAAAGTATACCCAAGAGAAATCACGTTCATGATAATTTATAACAACTTTGAAACTACAATTCTGTATTTTAATTATTTACTTTACCAAATTAAATAATGTACTATACTGCATTACACACGTAAACGTACTTCATTTATAGCAAAATAGAAAGAGAATAATTACAACAAAGTGGGTCCGTGTGAACATTCTTCAGTTTCTTCTTTTTGAGGTCGCATCTCAATTAGCGGGTCATACAGCGACCACTGTAATTATCATGGTTTTTCAACTTTGAGTGTAACGATAGAGGAACTCACATAGTGTATACGGACGCACACAAATATCCATGCCGCGGGCGCGATTCGAACCCGCGAACATGCAGGCATGAGGCAGCTACGGCCACTCAGTCGTAGCGATCTCGGCTATCCAGGCCGGAATGTTCCACTTTGTATGTCATTGTTTTAAAATTAAAAATAGTTGCATACGAACAAAACTTCAAAAGGCCAGCCACTTAACTGTGCACATTTTTTACCTGGCACTGTGTGCGAGAAAACATTTTAATATTCCTAAACGTTCATTAAATTTTACAGAAAACCATATAATCACTCATATCATGGCACATTCTTTCTATATTTATTCTTACAATTTAATTGGAAATAGAATCAGATTTACTGCTCGTAAATGACGCTAAGGAATAGGGTTCTCCAAATGAGACAAGCTTCTATTACATTTTTGGAAATTCTATCATATATTATATTACTTTATAATATATACTTTATAAAGCATATATATTTGAGATTGTGACGATATGTTTAGGAGAGGTCACGCAAATGAGTACAATTCCGTCGTACAATCCTCTGCCGCTCAAATTTTCAGGCAGCGTTCCACCAGGGGCTCTGTCGGCTTAGCATCCCACAGAAAACCACTTGCCCTTCCCTGAAGATGGCTTGTGGTTGTCGGTGCCTTCTCGTTATATCAAGTAAGGGTGAGTTTTTCTCTGCTTTCATTTTTAAGATTTTTCTGCGCGACCATTTTTGCGACTATTCCAAGAAAAAATACTTTAACTAATTTCAAGGGTTTGTGAAGAAATGGTTGTCATAAATCGCCACGCGTTTGTGGATGATGTGACAATAAATGGTATTAGATATGATTAAATGAGTCTCTATTCGTATGAAAAGATTACCTTGCCTCCGGCGGTATTTTGGAGGGTATAAAAGCATAATATGGATAGAAGAGATAAGCAAAAGTAAATAGATTTAATCTGAAAAATGTGACAAATAGGATAATAGTTACAGTACGTTTAAAAAATCGTTAATATATTTCAAAAATATTAATTAAATAATAATAATAGTAATAATAATAATAATAATAATAATAATAATAATAATAATAATAATAATAATAATAATAATAATAATAATAATAATAATAATAATAATAATAATAATAATAATAGTAATTTTATTACGAAAAAAGGCCGGCGTAATAGAGCAGGGGGCTGAGGTAGATGTGCTTAAGGACGCTTAAATTCAAGCTGTGGTTTCAAATACCGCCTAAGCTACGGATGTTTTCATTTGCGTTTAAGGCACACAGTTCACTTCCGAAATTCCATGTACCACTTCTATGCCTTGATCCTTCCAAACTTCCTTAATGTAAATAACAAATGTGTGAATTTTCTATGTGATTTGTTAGTACCAGTGGCTGTGAGCTTGCATTAAATGCTTAAACTGTTTTTCTTACCCAGAAAAATAGTTTATGCACCAAAATTGACCTACGGTTGCCTCGGGATATATGTAGAACTCAGGTGAGTCAACGGGGTATTTCGGTTGATATTCCAAGCGCACGAGACAGATCGTTTCTGAGGATTATTCCCAGCTCAAGGGTAGTTATCGTAAAAGGCATTGGTAGGTTCTCTGTCGCCAATAGACGACAGTCGGGCAAGATATAGAAAGATATAGATTGGAAAACGGAAGGCTAGTTCCGAAAAATAAGGAAAGAAGACTATCAAATAAAACTCGTACGAAAATTCCCTTGGAATGCTGTCAATATAGACTGCTGAAAACAACTTACCAATTCTTTTGCCTTTAAATTTTTGTCATGTTCACAATATTTCGGAAAACTGGAAAAAGTCGAAACAATTTTTTCATGAATTACATTGTTAAGGACAATTTTTTACAAAATATAATGAAATGATCGAAAGGGTGGCTCAAGAATGTAGTGTACCTGAGTCAGTTGTCGCCATCACTTGGCAAAGAGCTTGTCCAAGTCACATCTAGAAACAAAAGGAAATTCACTACTTTTTTCTTAAAATTTTCCTAATTCTTCGAGGAAATGTCGGTTCCTTTCATTTTCAATTATCGTGTTTGTTTAACAACTCGTTTAATTTGTTTCGCGATTCATATTAGCATATTTATTAACATCAGCTTTTTTAAAGGAAAAATTCGATTATTAAGTAGTTTTATTGCACTCAATAACGGCTTATAAGGTAGTATATATAAAAAGCTAAATGATTCATATGCTCGAAGATCAGTAGCTGAAAGAATAAGCAATATTGCAATACCACGTTTTAAAACACTGTAAGTGAAAAAAAATGTAGATATACATAAAAATGTTACTAAAATCACTTATTGATAAAACGCAAAATGCAAAGATCTTAACATATTCTTTTGATTCAACAATGCAATTTCCTCAAATCTCATATCTTGAATGCTAACCGTGGTTTCAGACCACCGTGGTTTAAAACACTATTTTTTAACAAAAAAGAAAATTTAAAATTCGAAACAAACATCCGACCAAGATCTCCGACATCAAGCTCAACAAACAGCGCTTACAAAAACATATCCATGTTTACATTAGATTAAATACATTAGACAGTCCCGCGGACGGAAAGAAAACGGACGATTGAAGTAATTGAATTTGAAGAGTTAAAACATGTTTTGTTATCTTCAGCAAACTAACGGGCTCATTTACTCCAAAGAAAACGAACTATTTTCAATATTGACGAAATTAACCATATTTCATCTATCCCGCGCAATTAACAGCGAAATAACATCGGGCAAAGCATGGCACTGGGGCGTAATTTTTGGCCGGCGCACGAACTCGAGGTGGGCGGCCGCATAACGAATTGGACGTCGGATCGCGTCGTACGTTACCGGCCGCGTCGCTCGTGCTCGTCCCGCCGTGCTTTGAATTCTCGCCGCGAATCGTCCGGAGTTTTATGTCCTGGTGGCTGAGTAATTGGAGTCGTATGGGGGGACGGCGTGGGTGGGGAGACGGGGAGGGGGACGGCGGCGGCGGCGGTGGCGGGGGAGAACAGCGGATCGGGAGGGAGCGGGGAAGTCGAGGGCGCTCGGACCTCTCCCGGGAGAGCCGCCGATAAGAGCGGGGAGGGGAGAGCGGGGTTACAAGCCGGCCATTCACCTGGATTGAGTCGCCTGCGGAGGAGATGACTGCGGGGGCGGGGCTAGGCTCAAACTGTGTAGGACGGGGCGGGAACGGGGGTAATGTGACGCTGAGCGGGGGGATGGGGCCGGGACAGTGTTGGGACAGAGTTGGGACAGATCTGCGACAGAGTTGGGACAGATCTGCGACAGAGTTGGGACAGATCTGCGAAAGAGTTGGGACAGATCTGCGAAAGAGTTGGGACAGATCTGCGACAGAGTTGGGACAGGTCTGGGACAGAGCTGGGACAGAGTTGGGGCGGAGCGGAGGGGGAGCTGAAACTGACCTGTTGCGGGGAAGGGACAAGGTGCGGGGCGAGGCCGGAGACGAGACAGACCTGAAGCGGGGACTGGACAGAGATGGGCAGTGCGGGGCTGCAGCGACCACTTAACGGGAATAAGAACGGCAATAAAAGCGCCGGACAGTGAGTGTATGTGGGGGAGACGAGACCGGCCAACTGGCGGACGGCGAGAGAAAGACACGTACATTGTGGCTGGGAAAGACACAACGTGAATCACTGCAAGTGCTGATGCCTTTAACTGTAGAGGATGGCCGCATGCATGACAGAGGGTGTCCCTCATTTGTTCCAACAATGACGTAATTAAAAAACGACCACATTAAGCTTTTTTCTCGTCTAGGTTGCAGCTAACACATGTTCCGTCGTCATATTAACACTAATTTAGCTCTTGATATTCGGTGGTACAATAGATTAAACCAAAACCATTTGTTAAACCGAATTAAGAGTTTCAGATTACAACTGTTCACACACATAAATGTTCATACTCACAGCATTCAAATCCCAAATTCTGCGCGAATTCATACCTCTTTGAACCAAGGCACCAGAACACGCCCGTCTTTAACGCCTTTTTTGGAGTCAGGCAGTTTATTATCAAGAACAAATTAAGTTTGGTGGTAACACTTTCAATAGTGTAGTGACCTGACTGTACTGAGGAAGTTAACAACGGAAGTGAAGACTATGTAGCAATATATCTTGTGCGAACTTGAAACATCGCGTGTGTATGTCAGGAGTCACCAGTACTTACGTAAGATGGGCGTTATTTCGTTGGTTAAATGTTATATGTTACTGCTGCGATGTACTTTTACCAGTGAGAAGATTGAGAGTGAGACATACGTAGTCGAGACACAAAGAAAATAGTGTTTAAAAGAGAAGTGTTGTAAATGTGCTGTGGGAAGAAGTCGAAGTGAACACAAGATGAGATCGGAGAAGATAAAGACTGAGAATGATGGATGAGAATTATGTGGAAAGGAAATGCAGAGACAGTGTTGGGACAGGGTAGGAAAGAATAAAAGATAGAAATGTTAAGACAACAAAACCTTCAACCAGAACATGAGGAGGAAACCGATTTAGACCAGAACCAATAGCAAGTGAAGGGGATCCAGTAGAGTCGATTGCAAAGAACATGTCCACAGAGAGGAAGAGCACATAGATTGATGCCATTAGATCGCCTGTGGAAATAGCGATAGTATGAATTGTGGAAAAATGATTAATAAAAGACTGTGGGAACAGAACGCATTGCAAAGGACGTCACAGTCGACAATAACGCCTATAACAATGACAAATAAACAAGAATAGCAATGAGCTTGCTATTGGCGTGTTGTTGTGACGGAGACAAAACGAAGAATGTGTTAGTGAAGTAGGTAGGAGCTTGCAGTGTTCACAGATGGATGGACTGACACGTTTCGAAAAACATCACTTTTTCAGTATCATGCACTCCCGAAATATCTATTTACGTGAAAATGCGGATAACAATTTTTGCAGCATTTTATATTTCTTTTTCATTGCAAATTTACTCCATTTATACTAGTGTACGAGAAAGTAACTAAAAGAAGATAGGAATCACGCAGCAGGAAAAACATTCTTAGTATTGTACAGCAAAGATATTTACTTTTATTTACAATCCGTCTTCAAGAAAAGAAAGGTATTCTTTAGCACTGAATAGGTCTTAAGCTGTGAAAAAGTGTTTTCCTTTAAATAGTTTTTATATTATTATTGGCTCGTAATGTAAATACATCAGCAGCAGAATATTTTCAATTAATATCTGTATTAAAGCTGCCAATATTGGAAATAAAACTATCGAAACTTAAATTATCGCGAATATCTCAGTCTTTACGAGTAGAGTTACACGACGCCTGAATCCAGGCAAGGCCGTTAGGTGCAGAGAGGCAATTGAATGAAACTGCCTGGAAGGGGGCGGAAGAGTGGTTGCAGAGGGGGCGGGCGTCGAAGTTGTGGAGTTTCGGCCTGTGATCGGAGAAGCGGCCCTGGTCAATGACCCGGCGACGACATTGCTTGGGGGAGGGAGCCATAGGGAAATTGGGGTTGGAGACGCAATTTCTCCAGGCACATGGCAACATAATAAAAGAAGAAGCTGAAAATAGTCTGATCTTTTTTATACACGTGAAATGTTTACGCTATTGAACAAACTCGCATGTTTTCATAAAACAGCTAAATATTCTGAGAAAGATTAAACAAATAGCTGTATGTTTTGAAATGTGTTTAGATTGATAGCATGAACTATTCGCACATTCCGACATCTTCAAATTCGAGGACTACGATTTAACCTTGTTTCTTCATGTGTCTTCTTTTCATTTTTTGCTTTCCCGCGAGTGTTCATCTTTAAAAATGTCTCAACATAAACACAAGCATACGAAATGCAAGAAAATGAGAAGCAGACGGGTATTGCGCATGAAGGGATGACGAGAACACAAAGCGCAACTGAGGAATGACAATCTAATTTTTGGAACGGGGACATTGCTGGTTGGCAGGGGGATCGTCATACGAGACGACTATCGCTGGCAGGGCAGAGCGGGGACGTTGGCCGAGTCGCTTGAGAGACAAGGGAAAAGAGGAGGCGATTAAGGGAACGAACCCGACGGACGCAACCAGACGAGAGCTCGAAGTGCGCGAAACGACGAGGATGAGAAGAATACGGGGAGAGGGCGAGAGTGGAGTGAGGGAAAGCGGGGACGGCGTGGGAAACTGAAGCGGCGTCGGGACGGCGGGGGCGGAGATGGGGACGCGGGCAGTCTCAGGGCGGGGAGCGGGGAGCGGGCGAGGGGAGGGATGTGGCCTAACGAGTAGCACGTGTTGGAGCAGCCGCAGATGCCTCCGCCCCCTTCCTTCTCCCCTCCTCCTCCTCCTCCCTGCCCCCGCCTCCGCCTCCGCTCCACCCCACCCCGCCCCTACCGACGCCTCGGCCGACAGCTGCCCGGGTCGGAGCGAGGGGCCGCCCTCTGCTGGGATAATGGGAAATGTAACGATCTCTTGCGGTTACATCTTCATTTGATTTCAAATCTTGCCTCCATTTCATTACAGCTGGGCCCGTCTGTTCTCGTGATGGCTACGCACGCCTCGCGCGCCGGATTTAGGGGCTGGTCGCGCGCGATGAGGCGGAGGTCGAAGCGCGCAGGGCGGAGGGAAGAGGGTGAGGCCGAGGTGGGAAGCAGAGGACGCTAAGTTGGTCGGTTGGTTGGTTGGTGATTCCGGGGGGGTCAACAGCTTAGGTCCCATAAGTGTAGTGCATGCTGTTGTTTTTCCTCAGTGTAACGTCGTAGACACTCTCATCCCTTTATGAGAGACGGTTCCGCCTGCCGTCCATGACAACACATTGCCATGGTGCGTATCAACATATGAAGGTTGTTATGAGAGGATCATCATCTGTTTTCCGCAAACGACACGCGGATGATACATGCTCATATATGCTCTGTACAAATATTAAGTTATCCGTGTATATTATGCACAAAATAAATGTACATAATTGAGAATCCTGTCGTCTTTACTCATCACGACGCTACATTAGGAGATGGCGATGATCTTCCCCCGCTGGATGGCGAGATCCGGCGCCGACCGACCGTAGGCTAGCGGGGTTTTCCCCTAACTAGGTCTCTCCCACCAGCGAGAAGCCGCCCCAGCCGGGACAAGCTCTAAGCGCCCGACCGGTCTCCCGGAATATGTAGTAGTGTAGTGCATGTTAGTGTGTGTGTGTGTGTAAGGGGAGAGGATAGGACAAGGAAGAGGAAGGAAAGATAGCGCGCGATCCGGGGCTCGTTTGTGAGGGTACTGGTCCGGCATTCGCCTGGTGTTGATCGGAAAAAACATGGAAAACTACCGATCAGAGCAGCCGACCGCTAGAATTCTCCTCCAGACAGCGACTGAATTCGACCTAGCTGAAAAGCTAGGGTCGAAAATCCTGCCGCTGTCAGGGCTCAAACCTAGGACCTCCCGGTCAGAGGCGCTACAGTGACATCAGTTTATGAACTGAGCTACCGCTCCCGGTGGGACGGTAAGAGGACATGGCGGGGCAGAGGGCGCGATATGGAGGTCGGAGGGCAGATGGCGAGTGGCAGAGATCGTGGAGCGCAGGGTGTGGAATGCGCAGGGCGTGTAACGCAGGGCGTGTAACGCAGGGCGTGTAACGCAGGGCGTGTAACGCAGGGCGTGTAACGCAGGGCGGGGAGCGCAGGGCGGGGAGCGCAGGGCGGGGAGCGCAGGGCGGGGAGCGCAGGGCGGGGAGCGCAGGGCGGGGAGCGCAGGGCGGGGAGCGCAGGGCGGGGAGCGCAGGGCGGGGAGCGCAGGGCGGGGAGGGTAGGGCGGGGAGCGTAAGGCGGGGAGCGCAGGGCGGGGAGTGCAGGGCGGGGAGCGCAGGGCGGGGAGCGCAGGGCGGGGAGCGTAGGGCGGGGAGCGCAGGGCGGGGAGCGCGGGCGGGGTGCGCAGGGCGGGGAGCGCAGGGCGGGGAGCGCAGGGCGGGGAGCGCAGGGCGGTTTGTGATTGCTTGCTCAAAGTTCACCCTCAAAATGTGTCAAATAGCTGTGTGCATCATATCCTGGAGCATTTTTCCAAATATCGACAAATAAGCGTAATTACGATTATTTTTAGCAGGACTTCTCAACAGAACCCATTACTTCCTTAAGGGTGTACATGCCGTTAATGGAGATAACTTAAATTGTAATTATTAGACGGAAAAGAAACTAATAATCTTGCTTTTCCAAAACCTCCCTCCGTAAATGTTTGAAAATCAAAAAACTAATCTTCAGTAGTAGGAATGATGCACGTCGCGATCGGGTGACACTCATCATACAAGCAGTCTGCAGTAGATTACCACTGTTCCACTTGGCTGCAGCTCTTGACAGGAATAAGCTCGGTATTCCACATTATCCTACTGCATATACTATATCCATTAGATCCGAACTTCCTCTGCATGTTCTTACTTATCAGCGTATTATATAATAGTCGGGTAGGGAATGCACGCGCACGGTTTACTGATCTTGGGTTGGATCCGCTCTCTAAACACAATCGTACAACACACTTTCTTGAATTATGGTCGACGTTGTGCAAGATGGATTGAAACCTTTAATACATCCAACAGGAGTTTAGCCTCGGAGAGGTGATGTATTCTCCATAAGCGTCAGGAAGGTCCATTATATTCATACAAAAATTTCGTAAGGGGAGCAAGTAAAAATTATTCAACGTCCGGAATTCTACTTTGTTAAGTAGTACGTAATCAAAGAGAAGATGAGATATTGTAATGCTCCAGTCGACTTCTGATGGCTTACACGTATTTAAATCCGACTATCAAAACTTATTGCTACTGCAGATAACATCCAAACTCCATGTCATGTCTCCGGTAGTATTAGGGAGCACGTTCGTCTTTCCTAATGAAGACGAGGAAGGTATGAGGTACGGAAGGAGAAGGAAGAATATGTATAACATCTGAGAAAGTCCCTGGTTAGCGACAGACGGGGTAGATATTATCTGGGCAGCTAATGACATGGCGGTCTCATACGTGTGAAACTCTCTTCTTTGAGGGCGATCTTCTGAATTCGCAAGAGAGGAAAAGTTCACATTCACCGGCTGGTGAACAATAAAAGCTTGTGCTTTCTCCAGTGTTTATGGCGCATACGTGTTATGTTCTTACGATTCAGTAGTTTAACGTTGGATAATGGGACAGACCACGCTTGTTGTGTTTCGATTACCCTGACTATTGATCGGTTGAGAATAAATAATCAATGTTGTAATCTACAATTTTAATAGTGTAATTCCGCAAAGAGTCAGTTGTAATGAGGAACATGTTCCTTTTGTCGTAATACTAAATTAAAGAAAATAACGAATAGCGAAACAAAAATATGTCTCTGGTCTTTAAATTTAATGTAATCAACATTGTGATAATATTCTCTTAATTCTGAAATTTGATGGATGGAAGTGTGTAACGTAAGTGTAAACATTCAAATTTGATAAAACTTTCATCTTCCATTGAGTCACGGAAATTGCTAGCCCAGACAATGAGATTGAAAAATGTTATGTGACTATGAATATATCTAAAAATATATATCCTTAAATGCATTTTAGAGCATATTGTTTTATCAGCTTTCTGCATTACAACTTATTTTGTGGAGCTCAAATTTTAAATTACGTTAAAAAAGTCATTAATTTCACACGAAGTTTCTCTTCAATTTTCTCTGGGTATAAAATTTAACTTGCGCTCTCCTACAACGAAAAATAGATCTTATGACCATATAAAGAAGGTAATTAATCTATTATCCTATATTTTGGACATCTCCTTTTTATTATGCGAACGGGATGTAGAATTAGGGATAATTGCAAAAGCAATTTAACAGTCAAAGACTAGGGGTATCAGATTTATTAAAGTCGTAAAACGATTTCCACTCTTTGACGTTGGGGAACGAAGAGTGGCATTTTAAAGACGATGGCCCATCCGCGAGTTACAAGAGTTTGCGGTACAGAAAGGAAATATTCTGAAATTATCAAAACTCACATATGAATGTGAGTTTTGCTAATTTTATCTGCTCGAGTCAAAAAATATGAATACAGGCGTTATTTTGTCACCACTAAAAATACCTGTCATGAACAAAAGTATATGGAGGCCTTTTGGGAAAACTCTTGTTTACATATTTATTTTCATGGTTTGGATTGCAGTCAATCATTTCGCGAAAACTTTTCATCAAAGACTCTCAAAACCTGGGTTTTCACTACAACTTACATATACGAAAATGTAACTCACTCGCATAAAAACATGCAAATCCATTTTTGGTGTCAGGGATACATAAAACGTAATTTTCTTTGGGGGGTGCGGGAAGGGGCGGACCGTGATGTCGCGGAGGGGGATGAGGGGCGAAGGGGGATGAGGGGCGAAGGGGGATTAGGGGCGGAGGGGGATGAGGGCCGGAGCGGGATGGGGCGGAGAGGGGCGGAGAGGGTGGAGAGGGGCGGAGAGGGGCGCAGAGGGGCCGAGAGGGGCCGAGAGGGGCCGAGAGGGGCCGAGAGGGGCCGAGAGGGGCCGAGAGGGGCCGAGAGGGGAGGAGAGGGGCGGAGAGGGGAAGATATGGGCGGAGCGTGGCGGGGCGAAGCGAAGTGGGACGGGATAAGGCGGACAGAGTGTAGCGGGACGGGGTGTGATGGGGAAATGGAATGAGGCAGAACAATGTGAGGCGGTGGGGACGCAGGGGTTGCAACGGGACGGGACGGGCAGAGTGAAGCGTGTCGGGGTATGGTTGGGGGGGGGTGGCGCTGTGGGGAGGAATTCGGGGGAGGGGGCAGGGTGCGGCAGAGTAATTCGGAGAGCCTAGCGATTGTGGGCGTGTTCGAGGGGGAGAGATGTCAAAATTGCACGCCAGCCTCGCATCTCCGACCGGGACGTTGATTTACCGCTCTCGCAGGTTGACCTGGATTATCCCATAATATTGTATTGAACGGGTCGACGCAGGACACAAGAGCATTAATTGTCGCCTGCCGAGAGATCAGCGGTGAGGAGAGGACAGAAACCAGGACAGTTACTCAGAGAGAGAGAGAGAGAGAGAGAAGAGTGAGAAATGGGAAGAGAGAGAAGGTAAGAGTGAGGGCAAGCAGAGTGAGAGAGGGGATCCACGTCGGAGATGGAGAGCGGAGAGGCTGCTACACAATAGCATGAGCTCAGAGTACGGAATGACTTGAAATTGTTCTGAATAGAAGTGATGAAAACGTAGATGGAAACTCGAAGTTAATATTTCACGATTTCACACCCGATGGTTGGGTATTATTGTATCACGTACGTCCTAATAATGCTTGTGAATGGGTCGTTTGCAATTTGCAGTGTTTTTTTTCCTTTCCCGTATGACGTTGATCGATAGTCAATCCAGTAATGCAACGGAATCTCTATTTGCTTTTCGAGATTTTCTACTTTAATTCGACACTTTATTGTAAATTACTGTAGAAATATGAATCATAAAAATTCGTTTACATCTCAATAATTCTCATTTTTTTCAGGAAAACTGTCATTCCATAATTCGATTTTTTGTCTGTAAGGCTTTTGCTGTTTGATTTGTCATTTCTATGAACAGTTGGTAATTTTTATGAACAGTTTTTATGAATAGTTTGGAAAACGATACATCATACACCCAGAAAAAAAACATATTTAAGTGTGCGGGTAACAATAACTGAAGTGCATTTCAGAAATCTGGCTACCAAATTTATGTGTAGATTGCTATTTCAAATAGGATTTAATTAAACAGCGAGGCATGTACAAATATTTAAAATGAAACGAATTTTGTAATATCTTCACAAGCTTCTGAATCCAAAATAACTTTGTCCCCCATTTGTTAAGACGTACATTGGCAAATGTGCCGAGGGTTGGGAAATAACGTTTATCGGTCACATGCGTCTTTAACCCCTGTTAACATGCAACCCTGCAGGTTTATTAAGAACACTTGTACCTACCTGAATGCTAGGAATTTTAACATTCTTAGCAACGTAAACAACCATCGATTCACAGCAAGTCAAATGTTTGTTAAGAAAAAGCATGGCGATGTACAAAACACATCAGATTCAAACAATTCAGAAGTAATTCACATTGGTTTGGGAAATAATTATTATTAACTGTAATATTATAAATAGTACAATTAGAAAAATGTATATTGGGTAAATTAACTTCATTTTCCTCACATTCCACCTAACGAAAGTTCTCCGGTAATCATATTTACTGAAGTTGTGAAGGTGTCGCCACTGGAAGTTAATGCGCCAATTTCCTAACCGAAATTAGTTTCTTTAGGTATCTTTAGGTTAAGGAGAATTACTTGCATACATATTTCTCGAAACACGGTATACGAATATTATTTATACAGATATATCGCAAACAATATCCCACAATATCGTACTAACGTGCCGCAGCAACAGAATTACTGTGTTTACTATCGCAGTAATGGGGTAAATTTTCGCATAATTCGTGAGATTTTATGATGACCGATGAAATTCTGAGCATACCATGAAACATAGCGTTATTACTGCCTCGTCCAAATTAAAAATCTCGGTACCGCTACTCTCCGCCCCGATTTTTACCTTTTGGCCTCGGCAGTAATAACATAACATTTCTAAGTATGTTCAATACTATAAAATAAATTAATTTCAAAAAAATATTTTTGTCTAGGATCTATAACACACGCATTCTGCATACATCAGTAATAAAAGAAAATAACATCCTACACACATCTCGCGAACATCCTGCCTACATACAGAAGCAATAATATTACACTGTTTTGATACTTCTTTTTGTCAAAAAATCATCACTTTTCCTCTATCATTTCATAACTTTCTATTTCTACAAGGAAGACTCCAGAAAGTAAAGTGACAGTCATGTTACTCTCAGTCCTTAAAAGTACTACATGCGTTTTCATAATAATTGATAATATGCACCTCCCAGCAAAAATACGGCAAGAATTCTTTGGCGCTCGCGTTTGGTTTCCCCTCTTGAAAAACTGCCTCTTCCGATACTTGAACCAGGCGTGAAACATCTGCATCTAGGTACTGTGCTGCAAAAAGAATCATTTACGCTGGGGGGCCTGACAGCGTTGCGTATCTGCAGCGAATTTTTTTTTGCGTGGCGTTGCGTCCTGGCGTTGCGTCGTGCCGTGCACACGATATCGCTCCCTCCGGCCCGCGACCACTCTGCGCGTTGGCCCGACGCGTCGGCGGCGGTCCCGCACGAGGGGCAACATAATTGCTATATAGTATTCCCACGTAAACAATTTTATGAAACACTTCATTTTAGCTTATTAAATTACCGTGACTGCGCTGCGCGCGCAGTCACGAACTCACCAATTGGCATTTGCAAACTGTGCGCGGACGCGGGAGCACGAAATAGAAAGTTTGTTACCGCGAGGAAAGGGAGAGGAGGAAAAAAAGGCGGGCCAGATGGAGGTGGGAAAGCGAGGGCGGAATATTAACTGAGGACGGACGCTGAACACGGCAGAGAGGCGAATTAGGGGGTGGTGAGGGGAAGGTGTGGAGAAAGGGGAGGGAGGTGAAGGATGGAAAAGCGGGAGGGAAAGGATAAAAAAAGGAGAGGGAACGGAAAGAATGAAGCCGAGAAGAGGGCTGTCAGGTAAGAGGAAATGAGTGAGAGAAATCATTTAAGAGGAGATGAGGAAAGAAAACGGAAGGAAAGAGGAGAAGGGGAAGGACGAGTAAAGGAAGGACGAGGGAAGCAAGGACGAGGGAAGCAAGGACGAGGGAAGGAAGGACGAGGGGAGGAAGGACGAGGGAAGAAAGGACGAGGGAAGAAAGGACGAGGGAAGGAAGGACAAGGGAAGGAAGGACGAGGGGAAGAAGGACGAGGGGAGGAAGGATGAGGGCGAGAGGGAGGGAGATTGAAAAAATAGAAAGAAAAGAAGAGCAAGAGAGAGAAAGGACTTATGCCTGAGGGAGAGCAAGAGGCGGGACCGCCGTCCTCCAGGGAAAGGCAGCGAGCTGAGGCCTTAGGACTGAGGACTGAGGACGCACGAACGGGCAGGCGCGCCGGGGGCGGCGCTCGCCAGCTCCCGGCTTCCTCGCCTTCGCGCCCTCGAGGGGCGCCGCGATCAGCGGGAAGGTGCGAAAAGCACCTCCGCGCGTGATTGGGCCGGGCGGTGGGGTGGCGGGGGGGGGCGCTTCTCTGCCCGTCGTCGCCCGCGGGCGGGTGGGCCGCCCCCGCGCTTTTGAATTCCTCCGGAGCGTCACCCCTCCGGCGACGAACCCTTCCGCGCACCCTGCACCCGCGCTCACAAGCCGAGAGAGACAGGGCAGCGAGAAAGGCGGAGAGACAGAGAGGGACAAATCCTTACCGTCGCGTCCGCAACAGCCTCCTTTCCCCTTGGCCTCCTCTCCGCGGTTGGCACTAAGGGCGCGCGCCCCGCTTCGCTGCGCCAACCACGCCGCACCCTGCTCCGCGCCACACCCCGCGCCGCCTCGCCACCCACGCCCCTCCACTGCCCACTCCTCTCAGCGCTCCGCACCCCGCTTAGCACCCCGCCACACCCCTCTCCGCTTCGCGACCCGCTTCCCACGACCCTTTCCCTCCACGACAAACGTTTCCCCGCTTCACTACCTACTCCCTTCCGCGCACCGCAGCCCGCTCCGCACCCCGCTCCGCACCCCGCTCCGCACCCCGCTCCGCACCCCGCTCCGCACCCCGCTCCGCACCCCGCTCCGCACCCCGCTCCGCACCCCGCTCCGCACCCCGCTCCGCACGAGCAGTTCCAACAGCTGCCGCGTGAGATGCGTGGCGCGCGAAGGGGCTTGGGCGAGGGGGCACCTGGCTGCTCCCGGAGAGCCGAGGGAGAACGTAGGGTGCGCGTGAAGAGCATAAAATGCGTGAGGTGTGCGGGAGGCGCGCGAACGCGCGGAGAATACGAATCGCTCACGGAAGGGCCGTGGAATGGAAGCGGGCGGGAGATGTGTAAAGCGCTTTGACGACAAAACTACACAGATGCGTGAAGAGGACAGAAATGCGCTCAAATTAAATTAAGACTTATGTGAGCTAGAGGGATATTGAGAGCAAGGGGCGTACTGGGGGGTGGGGGCAGTCTGATATCCCGGCATGCGTGGTGGAGTAGTGCATGTTTATGAGTGTATGTTTGTGTAAATACGCCGTGAAAATAAAACGAGGAAGGAGAAGGAAAAATCGCGCTCGATCCGTGGCCCGTTAGAGAACTGCTCCGGCATTCACTTAACGTTGGTTGACGAAACCATGGAAAACAACCGATCAGAGTATACGACTGCTAGAATTCTTCAGAGAGCCATCTAGCTAGTATCGAAAATTCCTAGGACCTCCCAGTCATAGGCACATGACTGACATCAGTTGATGCCCTGAGCCACCTCAGCCGGTAAGACGTGTTGGAGTGAGGGCTTAAATGTGTGGAGAAGGTGGAACCAAAAAACACGGAGAAGCACAAAGAAAATGCGGAAAACAAAATATCCTCAGCAGCCTCTAGTGCGTAGAGAGCATTCGACGCACGAGAATCTCGAGCCTTATTGAAATGCATTGACGGAAGCGTACGGTGACACAGGAGAGGCTTTTTATAACCTACGGTGAGAGTGGGGCTGAGCTTACGCTCATATTCACTTGGGGATTTGATTGCGACGATGGGAAGTGACTGATGAATGATGGATGGGAACGGCGTAAGGCGTGGAGTGACAGACAGCAAAGGAACCCCGTGAACATCGCCTCTCAATCTCGCCTTGTCCACTGTCTGTTCCTCATGATGCGACTCCCGACACACAAAGGTGGAGTGTGAGCGTGCTTCTTGCTGTCATGGGATGTTTAGTGTAGGTAACGACAGGCGTCAGTTTTTATTTTACATACAATGTCCGTCAGATTTTAGCACGTACATTTTCCGGGATAAAGGTCAGCGTGCGCTGCTTGCACTAAACAAGGACAAAAATCAGAATACATTTGTAAGAATTCTACCTTTAAGAACACGGGCATGTCCTTTGCTCTATTTTATAGAGCAGATAAATACCTACTTTACATTAAAAAGCAGAACTTGTATTTCTTTCATTCCTCTTAAAACGTAAACTCTTGAAATAATATTTGACTTGAGGCAGAGTATTAATTAGAAACTGTAATTGGCTCAATTACATCTTCAAAGCCGAGCGTGCCGCACGGAGAACGCCAGAACGCACGACCAATTCCGCCAAAGGACGAAAATTGCAGGAAGTGGAATGCAAATGCATTCACGCCGAGCGGGAGGTTAAACCACGAGCATTAGGGCGCAACGGAAAGAAAGAAGGGAGAGTTCAGAAAAGACACGTTGTTCATGCTGCTTTGGAGCTTTGGCGAGAAGTGCTAACTAGTCCGGAGTTGAGACCCTCTCCAAAGGCATCTCCCTTAAGTGCTTTTGAGGGTGGCAAGGAGCCTCTTCATTTTTATTCCCGCTAACGACGAAGAGTCAATGTTCTCCTCGTCGTCTCTCGCGTCATCTTTTGACAAATAGCACACAAAGGAAAGGAAATGTAGTTGCTATTATTTACCCTTTCAAGCTGAGGCGAGCAAACGTATCGGGCTACGCCGAGACAAAAAAAATGGTTGATGCGAACCCGTGTTTCAAAAACCCTCCATAACCGCCCCGCGTTGGGACTATGCATCGGCAAAGCAGCCGTTAAGTCACAAATAAGACCTCTGCTATGCAAATTTCTTGTGATCGCAAAGCCAGATATTTCATGCGGGGGCGTTCTGTGCAGGCACGACATTGATAACAAAAAGGTTTCAACGCGAGGAAGAAATGCTTGTTGCTGAAAGGGATATGCAGTCACGAGAGAAAGGCCACGGTATGCAGTTCAAGAAACATTTCACTCCGGCCTTTGTTTGAGAGGGGAACTCGTAATTACACACGCTCCGTTCGCTTCAAGCGGACAAGATTAATACGGTCTATTTGAATATTTTGAACTCGTGTGATTTTTAAGGACAGTGTTTCAAATTCCAGTTTGTGACGTCAAATTGCTTTATAAACCCAATGAAAAAACACTTGTCTTACGGAGTTCACTATCTCCTGTATTCAACGAACCAAGTAGAGAATTTACTTTGAAAACTCCATTACCACAAAGAATCCTAACGTTAAATCAATACTGCTCGCTAATGACTTCGTAGTTAATGCGACCTTAAATTTAAAAAATGCAAAACATTTTTGTAAAATATATTATTTTTATTTTATAACCTAAGATTTCTTACTTAAATTACACAAATGAGTGAGAAAGTACTCAATTCGATGAAAATATTTGTTATGTCAATAAGAATGGAAAGGATTATGGTTTTAACTAATTTATTAGACGCCATCGACACAAAACTCCTTAGCGTATTATTACTGAATAGGGAAATCTCGGAATTATCCTCCATGGGTCCACCGACTAAATTTAAGATAGTAAACGTAGAGCTTTGTAAATTATGCAATAATGAATCAGCAGGCGCGTACACAATTTGCAACACAGGTCATGACATCGAGTCACAAATGCACATGACTTGACATGCACTCGTCTTCTAAGGGCTCTCTCAGACACTGAGTTTGACGCAGAAAAGATAATACAATTTGATCGCTATATCACCATATTTTTCAAAATGAAGTTTATTTCAATTTACTTGGAAAACACAGATAACAAGTAGGCATACACCAAGAAACACACAGTAAATGCCGAACGCTCTGTAAGTGACAGCAACACTAAGCGAACTGACAGAATAGGTAGATTGAATGTGGTAATCAGTTAACAGGAAATCAGGAATCCGGTTATCAGGAAACAGTTCCAGGATGGCCACAGTTTTCCAATATTGACTATGTTACGTCAGGGATTCCACAAGGAAGTGTAATAGGGTTTCTCATTTTCATTAAAGTATCTCCCAAATACCATACGTGCGAAAGTCTATTATTTGCAGACGATTGTGCGTTGTACTGAGTAATGAAATCAAATAGCGATGAATATATTTTCAAACAGAACTTAGACACTACCGCCTCACTCAGAAGAGTGCGATATTGGAGTGAAATAAATGGTATGGAAATTAGCGGATCGAAAAGTATAGCAATAACATTTGGGTGGAGTCGTTATTACGGTCTTGCTGATTACCATTTGGAGAACGACTTCATTCCGCGAGTATGACGTGTAAGTATGTTGATACTTGGTAAGTTACGGTGGTAAAATCGAATGAATGAAGTCACAAGAAGGACGTGGAAGTCATTGAATATTGTAATGCGATAATTAACTAAATGTGCGGTATACGGAAAGAATTAACATATACATCTCCGTCCTATCATAGAATACGGAATTAGTTGTTGAGATTAAAGTACCATATACTTACAAAGCAATCTATAAAGGATTCAAAAGAAAGCTTTCAAATTTACGTTCGGGAAAATGCATTAAAAGGTCATCGGAACCACTCGAAAGAAGAAAAATGAAAGGGAGGCTTTGCTCTTTGTATAAATCGTATATAGAACAGAACGTTTAGGGCTTGCCAGTAAATTCATAACATACTAGAGAAACCAACGAATTTCCTGTGTAAAACTAACTTGGACGACTTTGGAAAATGGTATTTGGTTAAACCGTAAGTGTTTACTACTATTATAGAAATATTTGAAATCTTGTTTTGGTTTAAGCTGTATAATGTGAAATGGTCGTTTTCTATTCACAACAAGCAGGTACGAAGAAATGAAGTAGACCAAAATTCACAGATGGACATTGATTTTCCTATTTGTGAGTGAATAGTGTCAACTTCTTAAATACTAGAATGTCGTGAAGTGGGCCATTTCGTTTCTACGCTCTCGATATGTGGATCATTAGCAATAAAATTCATCATTGCCAAAGACTAGTACTTTCAGAACTACTGGGAAAATACTCTGATCTAGAATCTTCAAAACCTTTCTTTATATCACTAACACACAACATTATTTTTCTTTGACAGATACAAACTAAGAAACTTCGACAAGGAGCTACTGGCAAACTTTGCAACTTCAGATACGACATCATAATGAATTTAACATTTATTATATTCAAAAGGAAAACAACATTGCCTTAAAGAAACAGTATTTCAATTATGAAAGACTGTTTAACTGTATTAAATTTGGAATTTCATGGTTTGAAAACGATTTGTCATTTTTAAATCATACTTGAGGACGAGCATTAGTTAATAGTAATATCTTTAAAAGACGTCACCATGATTGCAGACACAGCCTTTTATTTAAAAAATATGAACGTGTGCAGATATAACTAATTACATTGCCCATAAGTGGAATATAAAACAAAACTGACATCTCAGAATAATACAGCCGATAGAAATACTCTTAATATATCCAACCATGTCGATAACTCATTTTTTCATAAAAACGCATTTAGAACCTTTTTGTTTTAGGGTCGCGATATTTTCAATGTACCGGGCCACGAGGAATATGACTAAGATTTATCTTGCAGAGCAACAGGGCACGTCACAAGCTGTTTTCGGACAGCTTGCATCGTGTAATTTGCTGCCCTCGAGTGGGGTCGACTTTATACTAACGCGTACGCGAAGAAAAAAACTTGAGTCCCCGGGTACTAAATTACTCCAGATTACATTAATGGCAGTTAGTGTCATTTTCTCTTCTTTGTCTTTTTAGATGGCTAAACAATGTGCTTAAAAATCTTTTTGACACCTAGGTAATCTAAAAAAGGTCCAACGCAGAGCATCAAAATTTACTTTCAGGGGTTCAAAAATAGAGGTGTATGGAAGTCACTCGAGAAGAGGCGGATTAAGTTGCGACTTTATGCTATGTACAAAGCATACACAGACTATCCTGCTTCGAATGAAATCTACCGTCGTCTAGGAAAAACTACATACTTCGGCAGAGCGGATCCCGTGCACAAAATTAAGACAAGAATACAGAAAACAGATGTCGGGAAATTTTCATTTACAACCAAACTATTAGAGACTGGAACAGTTTGCCTGCGACAATCTTTGAACCTTTTCCCCAAAACTTGAACAAGTTTAAAAATAAATTAGTTTTATGACTAATTATATTTTAGGTCAAAGTAACAGTGTTAAGTTTCTACTGTTAAATTAGTAGTATTCCCTAATAATTTGTTTAATTGTTAGTTTTAATAGCAGCTCATTATTATTATTAATATTTTATTAATTTTTAGTAGTGCAGTTCAATACAGTGTAGTGAAGCGCAGTATTCTGTTATGAAGTGGAGGGAAAGGAATGCGGAAGAAATGCGTCACAGTGAAGTATTGTGCTGTGCAGTGAAATGAAGTGGAGTAAAACTTGGTGGCGATATTACTATGTACTATTTATTACTATTTATTGTTTTTTAATCAACTACTTTTTTTGTAACTTATTGTTAGTCAATGTAAGCTTAATAATGTAAAGTTAAGATATTCTGCCACCAAGTTATGACACTTAATTGCAGAATTAATAATAAATCCTTTATCACATCTTTGAAGACAAAATTGGTCTTCCAGGCACCTTGCGCCGGATTACGTAACATTGGTAATATAGATATTCTCCAAATTTATTCTGTTAAATATATTTTATGTATCATTAATAAGTAAATAATATCATAAATTGCACAGAAATGGATATTTCAAAAAATCTGCTCTGTTTTCGTGTGAGGGCTTGAAAAATAAAGAATAATACATTGCGGTACGTAATTATTGTAAGGCTTTTTGAGACTTAATTATTATTTTATGTAACATTTACATTTTGATCTTTAAAACGTGTAAAAAATTGTCTATTCTGAAAAAAATTGTAATAATTAAAAAAGATTCTATGATTCCAAAGAGCTTTTTTACGATTTGTGACATTACGTCTGAATGTGTAACTCGTTACATTGCATCTGTTGGAAGGTTAAGACTCCCTAGATAGCGAGGTCTTAGAGGAACATTTTAACGGTCGGTTGCTCAGATCGGAAGTCTTCCGTGGTTTCTCCGATCAACAGCAGGCGAATGCCGGAGCAGTACTCTAACAACGGACTACGGACCGCGCGCAATCGTATTTGTGCTATCCTCAACCCTTACTTACACACACACTTACACGCACTACACTACCACACATGACGGGAGACCGATCGGGAGCTTAGAGCTTGCTCCGGCTGGGGCGGTACCAGCTGGTAGGAGATACCTGGTTGGGAAATCCGCGCTAGTTTACATGTAGAACGGCGCCGATCTCACCACCCAGCGGGAGAAGATCACCGCCACCTCGCGATCATGCACCACACTAACAGAAGTAATGACCTTAGCAGTTGAAGCGCCCAGAATTACTAATCAATCAGAAGGGAGGTCCTAGTTTCGACTTGCAACACTGCACGGTTTTCCGACACCACCTTGGCACGCCGCTTAAAAACTCTACCATCGAAATGTAGGTGTGTCTTACCTCGCCGAACCGGCACCGTCCTACTAGTCAGCTAGCGGGTTTTTCTCAACCAGGTTGATTGATTGATTGATTTTTTCGTGTTTCCGGGCGCGTCAACTACTTTGGTCATTAGTCCCGTTAGTGTAGTGCATGTTTTTTTCTCGGGAGATGGCGGTGATCTTTCCCCGCTGGATGGCGAGATCCGGCGCCGACCTCCCGTCGGCTAGTGGGGCTTCTCCCTAACCAGGACTCTCCTACCAGCGGGGCACCGCCCCAGTCGGGACAAGCTCTAACTTCCCGACCGGTCAACCGGAATATGTGGTAGTGTAGTGCATGTTAGTGTAAGTGTGTTTGTAAGGGGAGAGGAAAAGACAAGGAAGAGGAAGGACAGATCGCGCGCGGCCCGGGGTCCGTTTGGTAGGGTACTGCTCCGGCATTCGCCTGGTGTTGATCGGAGAAACCACGGAAAACTACCGATCAGAGCAGCCGGCCGCTAGAATTCTCCTCCAGACAGCAGCTGAATTCGACCTAGCTGAACAGCTAGTGTCGAAAATCCTGCCGCCGTGGGGAGTGGGAACCTAGGACCTCCCGGTTAGAGGCGCTGCAGAGACATCAGTTAATGCACTGAGCTACCGCTACCGGTTTCTCAACCAGGAATCTCCTACCAGCGGGCACCGGCACTTCTCACTGTGCGACGAGGGCACCTGCGTGCTCGAGCGCTGTTAGCCACCGCGCTCGAATCGCCGTGAGTCCCGCGTGTGACCAGCGGCGGCGGCACACAACGCACGCGGCGACGCGGGCAGCGCAGCTCGTGCTAGTAAAGCGGCTCTTCATGCGCCTGGCACGGCTTGGGAATGCGAGAGAGGTTCTCTTGTCTAGCCGGGGCGGCGCGACCTGGTTTCGCGACCGCGGCAGAGCGAATCCGGTGCAACAACGCACCCCCGGGGGTGGAGACGCCCGTGCAGGAAAGCTCCAATTACCCACGTGCTGTTCCGGTTACAGGAACTGCCTAATAACTATGAGGGCTTCCCATTTTGCAGACTGATTGATTGACTGATTATTTCATGTTTCTGGGCGCGTCAACTCCTACTGTGGGCTGGTGTTTTAACAGTGTAAGCGTCTATTTTCAATACGCTAAGCGGTGGCAATCATCCCCTCGCTGGATGATGATATACGGCGTCGATCTACACGATGGCTTGCGGGTTTTTCCTCAACAGTGTATGTCCCAACGTCGGGGCACCGCCCAACCGGGATAACATCTTGTCTCCCGACGGGTGATAGTGTAGTACTTGTAAGTGTAAGTGTGTATAAGTACGGGGTAAGGATAGGACATGGAAGAGGAAGGAGGAATCGTGTGTGGTCTTTAGCCCGTTTGTTAGGATACTGCTCCAGCATTATCATCGGCAGGAACACTGTACAAAGGATAAACATAATGCAAATACTTTTGTTGAAACAAATTTTATTTACTTATGGTTTTTAAATAATTCCTTTTTTTTTTTTTTTATTTGTTGCGTCTACACCTTGACGCAACGCGTCTCCAAGCCCCTTAAGGGGCGTTGAGCGCTTTGCACTGTGGAGTAATCCTCCATTAATGTGCTTTGCTTTTAATATTTGTCAAGTCTCGTCACGTCGCAGTCAGTGCCTTTTATCCCTTCGGCCAGGGGCTCGACGCCGTTAGATCCCGGGGTTCCTGGCCGGTCACCCAACCACGAACCCGCAAGTCTCGAATGCGCTTAACCTTCGTGACTTCACGGAGCGTAGTAAACGCATTCGGCTAGCGCCGCCGGCTTACAATACATATGGGTAAATAACAATGTTGTGGCTTGAAAATAACGTCACAGTAGTTCGAAGATCTTTTCGTAGTGATTGTACGTATATAATTCAAAACTGCGGTCTCATGACCTCGACTTAAATTACTGTTTGCGCGAGCTATCCAAAAACCACAGATGTTCATTCTTTCGTGACTCTCCCAGGAAAGTTATCTCGGTTACTAGAATAATAGTGCAGACTCCTGGACTCGGAAAATATTCAGTAGTTCTATCATATTGTAAAATAAATTTCTACAAATACCGCGCTTTATTACGGGCAAGCAAAATTTTATAATGCAATTTCAACCGCTGCGATGTTACAGGGTTGCTACTTGACTCGGTATGCCAAGGTGAGTAGCCATGGGTAGCTTGCTTCAGCATGCAACGGGGTAAGACAGGGTGGGGGTAATGCCCCGTGGATTTAATGCCGTATTTATTCTTATCCGTTCATCGGAGCTCGCGCCTTAATGAGCAACATATTATTTTACATCTTTAATTACAGACCTTTTATATAGTCTACATTTTTTCATATATTTATTTAATAAGTCCAGAATAGTTTAATGTCAGTTAGATTCTTGCTGTAATCTAAATTATTTGATTTGTAACCATTTATGAATAATAATGACATCACGTTTTTATCATAATTTCGTATATAAAATTTGTGCCTCTTTAATTTGGATTCGGAACTCTTATTATATAAGACAGTTCAACATGGGTTCGCTAACATTGGTGAAAATTGCTGTTCCTTATTGCAATTTATGCGCTGAAATCAGATATGTATATCAAAATGTTCCACCATGTCCCAATTTGTTGTTACTGGGCCCTAACAGGTACAAAAGAAGTGAATATCGTAGTTTATAGGGACTTTTTAATTTATAAGTTGGAAACTTTACAAACGTCTGAATATGCTGTAACCGACAGTTTTGGCGCTTAAGCTGTTGGTGTTTATTTCCTTGTGTGTTATTTATTGTTTGTATGGCGTTAATTTGAAGTAGAAAAGGGAGAAGTATGGCGAAAATTTACCAATATTTAGGTTACCATGTGAATGGAAACACATTTCAACCGATATGAAAATCTCGACAGTGAAAATGCAGAATCTGTAGTAAGTGATACAACATATGATCCTAGGATCCACAATATATCTCATCTTATACAGCAAAATGAACTCGACGATCTTGTTCGAGATCTATAAAAATTTAGGACTGAACTTGTAGCGCCACGTTTTGGAAGGATGGAACTTATTTGCTGAAAATACGAAACTGGCCGTATTTAGGAAAAGAAATGAAAAGCTTTCTTCTCGTTTCAGTAAGGAAAATGCAGTTATTGCGAAGATATTAACGCTCTATTGAATAATTTACGATTAACTTATCATCCAAATGAATGGTGTTTCTTCATAGATTCGTCCAAGTTGACTTTGAAGGCTGTGCTTTTACACAGAGGGAATAAAGAAACATCCATTCTTTTAACATATTCGGTCACTTTAAAAGAATCAAACGACTGTCGGCGGCGCTAGCAGAATTCGTTTACTAAGCTCCGTGAAGTCACGAAGGTTAAGCGAATTCGAGACTCGCGGGTTCCTGGTTGGGTGACCGGCTAGGAACCTCGGGATCTAACGGCGTCGAGCCCCTGGCCGAAGGGATAAAGGCACTGACTGACTACGACGTGACGAGACTCTACAAATACAGCAATTACTCTAACAGTAATGATAGTAATTATTTGGTAAAGGAGGATTACTCCAACAAAAGCGCTCAACGCCTAACAAGTGTTAAGAGACGCGTTGCGTCAACAACGACGCAACAAATTTTAAAAAATGTGGATGTAATTCTCAGAAGCATTGGTACGAAAATTACAATTGGCACTCACGCGCAGGTTTTTAAATATTGTTATTTGGTCTTCAGGTGGGAATTACGAAACTCTGCTGTTTTCTCTGCATGTGAGGTATCAGAGCAACAGAGAAGCACCATGAAACCAAAGAGTGACTCCAAAGAAATTAATTCATCCCGGGCAAAGTAGATGCAAAATGGAAGCCTTTGGGGGATCCACAAAGTATTCTCTTGCCGTCACTTCACATCAAACTTGAACTAATGAAAAAAAATGTTAAAGTGATATACAAAGGAGGAGATTGGTTCAAGTATTTAAGATAAATTTTCCCCAAACTCAGTGATGCAAAATTAAAAGAGGGAATTTTTGTTGGTCCTGAAATCAGAAAACTGTTGAATGATAAAAATTTAGAATCCATACTTTCCCCTAAAGAACACGTAGTTTGGAAATCTTTTATATTTGTTGTGAAGGGGTTCCTTGGAAATCACTATGAGATATTAGCGAAAATCTTTTGCGTAATTACAAAAATTTGGGCTGTCGAATGTCCTTGAAGATATATATTCTTCATTCACATTGAGACTTCTTCCCTAAGATCTTGGGTGAAACAGCGTTAAACAAGTTGAGAGATCTCACCAAGATATTAGAGTTATGGAACAACGCTAAGGAAGATGGGACCCAGCCATGATGGGAGACTATTGTGGGTTTTTACAGAAGGAAGACGCTACACCACACAGACGGAAGAGCATCGACAAGTAGACATTTTAAAATATTTTTAAGATTCACGTGTACTTCTTAATTTCATTTTTTTTACTTTAAATTGCCAATTAAAAATTTAATTTTGATTATAATTTCAAATATATTTTTATACTACCTTCGTACAAAATTTAGATGCAGATATTAAACAAATTTCACAAAAATTACTTGAATACGACAATTATTTAAAAATTAATTACGGCGTTCACATATTAAAAGATAAAAAAAAAGTTATAACAAATAAACCTTACGTGGTGGTTATTTTTTGAGTTCATATCTGAAATCATCCACCTCGAATTAAAAAAAGGTATATTTATTCATGTTACCGAAAAAAAGGATAAACATTTCTTGCCCTGTGTAATTTACTGGTCACCATCTGTCAGCTCCCATTTTCTTAAATTTCATATATCATTTCATTCTTTCGTAAACCGGACAAGGTTGTTTTCTCAATTTCCAATCTACAAAGAAATTGCATGCGAAAGTAAGGAACATTTTTGAGGAGTTGCAAGTACACCAACCTCCCATTGAAAAGAAAAGGAACTACAACATCCCACCCTGGACGCTCTCGGGTATACAATTTGATATCAACAATTCCGATAATGAAGGTTACCACATATTCACCAGTGGTTTTAAAAACAGCAGTGAAGTACATGCCTCCGTTGTTACCCAAGATACTACAATTAAACTACAGCTACTTCCCTACGCCAGCCTTACTAGTGCAGAAATCTGTTCTCTCATGACAGCCTTCAAATTGATCAAACAGTTGAACTATAAAAAAATTATCATTTTCTGTAGCTCTATTCCAGCCATCCAGAACATCAACAATAATATTCATAACCTCGAAATGGTAATCATCATACATGAATTGCACCACCATATTGTCAAAGCAGGAAAGTCTGTTGTGATCAAATTCGTTCCTGAAGACAATGAAGTCCTAGGAAGTGAAACTGCAAATCTTGGACTGAATCGGCGACCGAAGAAAACAGCAACGGAATTATTAAAACCTCCTGTACATTCAATGATATCTGGAAACATGTTGAAATCTTAATGAAAGACAGATGGAACAGCAAGTGGTCCATGCTCAAAGCCAGTGAACTCCATAAACAAATAGGAAATTTCTTCAATTTAAAAACAAGTGCTGAATTAAATAGAAAGGAACAAGTAGCAATATCTAGAATCCGAACTGGACACTGCAAATTGAGTCATATCCACTTATTTAACAAAAGCCCTCCTCCCACCTGCAACCACTGTGACAACTCCACTCTTCTTAATTTAAACCATGTAATTAACCACTGTCCTCATTACAACACTCTTAAACAACAAATTCTGCAGGATGACTCATTTGCCTTAATTTTGGAATCCCCTAAATACCAAGAAAAAATTCTTAATTTTTGCAAAACAAATTCAAATATTTTCAGATATATAATAGTTATTAACTATTGTCAATAATTTAGAAACCATGTCAATTTCTGTTAACATAGTTGTTATTATTGTAATTACAACCAAATGTATTATTTAATTGTCGCTAATGACCATCGCTGTTGATGCGACAATAAATAAACTAAAAAAAAAAATTCTCATGATCGTAATCAGTGAATTCTAACTGGACACATATTTTGTATGTATCTATTGACATTTCGATTTTATTTCTTAAATTTGTGTACGTGTATGAAGGCAAATTTCCACGACTGAAAACGTTTAGAAGGAACTAGATTGCACCGTATTAGTATACTGGATGCAAGATCACAATTTAACCTTGTACAGCACCAATGTGACGCACGCAATACCACAGGCTGTCAAGATAAGAGCTACTGTGTAAATACTAGTCACTTATCTGGAAAGTAACCAAAAACATGTTTAGTACTCGAAAACTACTGAATAAATATCCCTCCAATGAATTTTATTAAAGAGTTGGTTTACTTATTCACGAACAGGAAGTTTTTATCGTAATTCACATGATATTTTACATTCATTTTTACTTATGTACGTAATGGGTACTAATTATTTTACCGTATTATCCAAATAAAACAAATCTTGAATAAATCGGTTAAAATGTTTCGCTCTTAATTTTCAGTAAAACATGCACGTTAATGAAACTAGCATTTCTGAATTATATTAAAGAGGTAAAATTTAATAAGATATTTTACTAAGTAGTCAGAAACAAATTGCCGTATTAGTTTTTGTTTATTTTTTTATTTAATTTGAGAAGTTGTGGTAAATTACGTTGGAATAGAATCCAGAGTTGAATTGAAATAAATTTGAGTAATATCAAATTAACCATCGATAATAATGTCTAGTCGAATTAGTAAGGCTTACAGGAATACCTGCAGATACGGTTTCATAAATATATTTCATGATAATTATGCAATTCTTTCATATCGAATAAATGTCATATTCAAACATTGAAAAAGGTCATTTTTTTATTCTCAGTTAAACACGAATTCGGAAATTAATTTCTTCTACACTATATTTATAATTCATGGATCCTTTATGTTACGAAGATCAAAAGTCAAAACTACTAGGGACATCTAATTTGCTAAAAGAAAACAGCCCCAGTTCCTCCTTCACCTCCATAATTTAATGCTGTAGCACTGAGTGTCAACAAACTTGTTGTCACTCTGCTGTCTGTTTAATTTTTTTCTCGGTTACGACTTAATACGGTTATAAAAGTAGCGCATGTCTCATTTACATTGAATGCTCAGTGTAAAAAAATGACATTGTATCGGCAACCTTCTTCAACTACGACAATAAAAATAGAGATATTTTCCTGAATGAAATCTGTTCTTCAAAGATGTCATTAATTAAGACCAAATACAATTTTTCGAAAATATGATTGGTTTTCGCGTTATTTTAAAAACACGTTTTCTCAAAGAGATTCCAATTTTTTTCATTAAGATTTTTGTTAAGAAATGTGCTAAATGCACTCAAAAGCATATTATAAAAGCAATTTGACGTATTCATTTGATTTTTCAAAAATTATACAAATATAGTTCTTTGAAGTATAAACAATGGCATCGTTAGTATTCACATTATTGGTGTTTTATACAATATTTTATTTGACGTTACTATTGCTTCAAGTGATATTTTATAGTTTCTCCAAAACTCAAAATATTTCGGAAATAATGTTGCCCATTTTTAAAAAATTCTCAAACGCCACATTTTCAAAAGCGGCTCCAAATGATTTTTTTAAAATCCACTGAATACCAGAACATCAACATTTTGATGTAATGTTTGTTTTGATTTTTCAAAAGTTACACAAATGAAATTTGTTAAATGTCTCTCATGTCATTAACATTTGATACCGGCTTTCTATGCACATTATCGCATTTGTGAGTACAAGTCTTTCAAGTCTTTGTGAAAGTTTCTCGATAGCTCTAAACTTTTCTGCAAAAATGAGTCCAAAATGCAAGATTACTAAAATTGTCAAACATTTTCACCAAATAAGTTTCAAATTTTTCAATTAAAATTTATAAAGAACCACGATTTACACTTGTATAATATTCTTAAAATTCATATTTCAGTTCTACTATTAGGGGAACAAAAAAAAACAACAAAAATATCAAAAAATGTATTTTATGCGCACATTGGAGCTAGGAAGAGAATGGGTCAAAACCGAAAAGCTTGTCCTGACTAATGAACTTTGAAAACTAGTAAGTAGTACGAAAAAGTCTGTAACTTTCTGTAGCACCACATTTTTTTGGCCTTTCCCATGTTCCTGGTTATCTAAGCAAATCTCTCTCCACAGAATATAAAGAAATATACAAACTTGCATCTGTTGAGATAATACAATTGTAATAACTAGGAAGCGGGTTTCTATGATTTTATATATTTTTGTCCGTTGCTTTAGGGCATAGGCAAGTGAAATTTCTTTACATTTGGTTAGAATTGGATGCTATTTAGATTAATATGCTAGTGCATATTTTACAGATTTTTCCTGTTGCTTCAAATTCGTGAAATTATAAGCACTTATTTTTCATATTTCCTTACAATAGACATCTCTAAAATCTTTTAACTTTTCCAAGAATCATTTTATTTGTGAGCATTCATTGATTCGAAAGAGCTTGTCGCGGTTTGCGTTTGTATTTATTCTTTACTATAGATGATAAAATACTTATGCAAATGTAGGTTCTAGATATATTTATTTAAAGCGGGCAGAAGAAATGCAACAAGACACACTATGTGAATATTTACTACAGTTATTTCTCCCGCCAAGTGGATTATATTATTTTTGCACGAATATATATCTTTTTATTACAAGCATGTTCCTCCTGAATTTTATCAAGAAAGATTTATACAGGAAATGAAATATTGATAATTTAAATTGCATATTAATGAGCATATTTAAGAATTTTCAGATCATAAATGCACATTTTTAAAAGCAAATTTCTAGAAATTTAATGGTTTTAAATATGCAAAACTAGGAATAAGGAATACCTATAGGCCCCTCAAACCTGGAACTTCGCAAGCCAAAACAAGAAATAACAATTGTAATAACAATAAAAATTACAAATTGACAAGAATAATTACAATTATTATAGTTACAAATATTTAGTATTGTATTTATTATTATTATTATTATTATTATTATTATTATTATTATTATTGTTGTTGTTATTATTACTACTATAATAATAATAATAATAATAATAATAATAATAATAATAATAATAATAATAATTATTATTATTATTATTATTATGATTAATTTCCTGAGAAGAGTTAAACATCGTAGGCGCAAACAATGTCGTGCCGTGCCGTGTACTTACCAGCTGACCAGCGCCGGGCGGACAGAAAGCGCAGGGGAGAGAAGGAGTCCTGTGAGCGACTGCGCGTGGACTGGGCCACCTCGCTGAGGCGCCGCCGGCTGCTGACGATCCTGAGCGCCCTCTACGCGCGGCTTCCGGCAGCAGCTTCTGCCTCCCAGCGCCCAACCCGTGGGCGAGAAACGAACACACAGTCGTAGCACTTCATCCGAAATGACGGTTTGGAGATAGAGTTATGTAAGCAGGAGATCGTCATTGTTCTGGAGAATTCATGTTACTGCCTACAGTAAATTACTTTCTCTAACCCTTGCGTGGCCGGAATCCAGGTAGTGTGCGTCCTTAATACGGAAAAAATTATTTACGGGGAAATGTCTGTATGCCTGTCGTTCTGCCCGTCTGTACGACCGTCTGTTCTGTCTGTGAACAATTCTAGCAGCAAAACTGCAAGTACAAAATTCACCTAAAATTGATATTCTCCGATCGGTCTGGCTGATATCACGGACGCTTGAATTTCAAAAGGATATTTAAGTTTTTGGGAAACGGGCTAATAAGCTTTTTCAATTTTTTAAATGAAATTTCTCCACAGATTTTGGGTGAAAAAAAAACGCTTCAAAATGCGAGTTTTCAGAAGTGCTAAAATATTTCCTTAAAAACGGCTCCAAAAGGTTCAATGAAAATGTGAGTATAGAACCAGATTTTATTCTCTTATAATATTATGAAAGTCATCTTAAATACTATTTGGGATGCTAAAAATTGATAATACGTGAAGAAACGTGTTTTTCTGACACGAAAATTTTGAAAAATCTGAGAGTTCTTAGGATCATGCCTTTTAAAAATTGCATTTATTTCATGTAGAGTTACACAAACACTATTGGTTTTCAAAAATTACACTAGATTTTTCTTAAATAGCATATTTTTAAAACATTTTAAAGCAAAAATCATCAGCTTCAATTTAAAAATGTTAACGTTTTGCAAAATTTGATAATGCACTGAGTTCGCCGAAAATTAATCGAGCGTCATATATTTTACCGTCCTTTAAAACATACGTAGAGAAAATTTAAAGAAAACTAGGGGTCTAAAACAGACCGTACTTTCTTGCCCGCGTTTTCACGCAAAATTACGCGAAAAGTACTCGAAATTTTCGAAAAATTGTACATGATCTTGTTTCAAAATCTATCTTTAAGGAACAATTTCAGTAACGCAAAAATCTCTATCTTTAATATTTTAAATGTAGGAAGCCTCCGAAAAAATTTTGAACTTCTGCAGTTTTCGAAAAATCAGGGTTTCCAACCGAACATGAGACCTACACCATTCTCTTAAACGTCCTTCACACTATTAAAAAAATTAATCAAAACGAATTAGCCATTTTTTTTTTAAAAAAATGGAACATGTCCCAGGTTGTTTCATGTAAGGTGCCCGCCAAAATTAAAATATCGATTTCAAATTCAAGGAGCCGCAACATCAGCCAGATCAATTGTTGAATATCAAATTTGGAGAAAATCGGCTGAACGGTTTAGCGGCTAGCATTGTTCACAGACGCACAGACGTACGGACAGACAGACGTTTTGCCGTCATTCGATGTTTTGGTATCAGGGACCCAGAAAACATGGATTATGGATACACCACGTGTTAGAGAATTTTTTTCTAAATTCAGCAACTGGATTTATCCACTTTTTTATTACAAGGGTTCTGTAATAAAAGTTTTTCTGTCGAAAATTTGCCATTTTTCGGGCAGCATTACATAATTTTCTCTCTACACCATAGAGAGAAAGTAAAAAATCGAAACCTTTTTTCAGAAAATGTGATGCTTACAATTGTCTCTGAGAACGAAAATTCCAATGTATTACGTAGCATTTAGTTGTAAGGAAAGCCAACAAACTGTAAACTGGATGCGAATGTTATTAGATAAGATATTATTTGGTAGACATTACATTGAAATATTTTTTTAGGTTTCCGACGATATTTGCTGTAAGTTGATCTAACGAAATTATTAAAGATATGCAAACTAAAAACACTCTCCTACATGAATGTTAAAATATTCCCGAGAAATGAAAGACTGGATTTTTTTATTTATTTATTTATAGTCGCATCAACTGCGAGGTTATTAGCGACTATTCAGTAAGTTACAATAAGGGTTTTAAGACTGGATTTTGTTAAAGTATTGTAGCTAAATTACAATTCCAAAGCATTAAATATTGGTTACTTTCAACTTTTTATTAAGTTTTAGTAAACACAAAAGATAATAAATTTTTAAAATTGGAATGAGACCCTGATTCCTGCTATTTGGTTCTGAGACAAATAGAACGGAATAGACGTCACGATTTCTGAGGAGAGCGTTGTCTCTGGTCTACACTGGTGCTGACAGGCGTGTTGTGTGTCCGTACGTAACGAGAGTTGCGGGTATTTCCCATGTAGATTATTACTTTGCAGTGCTTTTGTCTTGCTACACAAAGACTGTATTATTTATGCATCAATAAAAATATATAATGAATGCTTCATGGTTCTGTGACCTGAAGGCCAAAATGAAGCAGCATTAGGGTTATGAGAAGCAAACTTTCAAAAACCCAAATGATATAACCAGGACATATTTCATTTAGTAAGATGTATTTTTCATCTAACTGAAACGTGTACTTTAACTTAGTCCTAGTACACTTGCGTATATAAAGTTTGTTTATATTTTCTTACTCTAAAGTATTTCATTAATTTGAAAACTTGTTTGCAATATTGAAAATTGGAAGATAGATTGCATGAGTTTAGATCATTTCACAGCATTCGTAAAAATTACTAATTTGTTTGTGTGCCAAGCTTTACTTAAATGATTTTCACTTTAAAGAATTATTTTAATCTCTCCTCAGAAAAAGAAACGACATTCGTTAAAGATGGCAATAACACGATGCAAGAATGATAAAAATATCTTGGTTGAAATTTCTTTAGGAATCATATGTTTGATTTGTACAATTGGTCTGTTAAGTGGAAAGAGATTGGGAGGGGTGGCTCAGGGCATCAACTAAAGTTACTGCAGTACCACAGTGCTCCCGACGGTGATACGATTTTTGACCTTAATCTTTTTGACCCTAGGTCGAGTTCTTCGCTGCCTGAAGGAGAATTGTAGCAGCCGACTGCTCTGATCGGTAGCTTCTCCCGTCAATACCAGACAAATGCCGGGGAAGTATCCCAACAAACGGGCCACGAGCCACGCGCGATCTTTCCTTCCTTTTTCTTGTCATATCCTCACCCCTTAAACACACGTACACGTACATACATTACACTACCACACTTGGCGGGAGATCAGTCGATAACTTAGAGCTTGTCCCGGCTGGGGCGGTGCCCCGCTGGTGGGAGATACCTGGTTGGGGAAACCCCACTATCCGACGGCAGGTCGGCGCCATTTAGCGGGGGATGATCACAGCCACATCCCGAACAAAAACATGTACTACACTTAAGGGACTGATGACTTTATCTGTTGAAGCGCCAGAAATCACTAATCAATCAATCAAAAAATCACCAGAAAGAATGCTGATTGTTTTAAAAGTTTACTTGCTGGTACGATTTTGATGAGTGTATTTGCACAGAACTGACTGAGCAATACACACAGTTGTAACCAAGGGATTTTCTATTGTTAGTTTGTTCTTTTTTAAGCTATTTGTTTGTGTTTCCTTTACATACAGAAATGTTGGGAATTATAATTACACCAACATAAAAATAATAATGTAACATTTATTCGATATGGGTTGAAAGACCACCAATCGCAAGTCAAATAACATTAGCTATTTCCAATTATAGTTTCCTTAAATTACGTTTAATTTTTTTAAAATGTATTAATCATAGTTGACAGGAACATTTACAATGTGATTATTGAAGTTTCGAGTCCGTAATATCCCGTGAAAATAGCGTTACGTATCACAGTATATGACAGCACCCGCTTTTGTCTGCAATATGGTGGAGAGCACAATGTTTAATTTGTTCCATTTGTACTTACCTTTCACCACAGGAGTAATGAGTCTTGTTGTCGCCAACAACTCTTCTGCTGTTTCCTGTAGAGTAGCGCATAGAATGCTTTTCAAGTGACCCCAGGAGAAAAAGTCTAAGGCCTGGCACACACATTCCCCTATATCGGTGAGGTACCTACTGAGGTCACTTGTACAGGTAAAGCGGAGCGTGTATGCCAGCTGCTGCACGCCAAACTGCACAGGCGCAGCGAAATGTTTCTATACAATTAGAGACTATACTGAACGTCTAAAAGAAAAATAATGTTTACTTCAACAAAACAATGATATAGTATAATGAATTAGTTTACATTTGTATTGTATAATTAAAAAAAACTTAATATGCCTGTAACAAGTAATGCACTTCAGCTTCCGGGTCAATGACCCCCATCTCGATCCCCAGCCCCAAGTGAAGGGGTTGTTGTAGTCGCCGTTGCACCTGCGCCTCCAGTCGCGCTAATTAACGCAGCGAATAAATCACGACAGATACTTTTCAAATTGTTAGGTAGAATATGTCGTCATAACACAATCCATTAGCTGATTAGAGAGGTCGGCGTCCTTTAACAGTCCTCCAACGTTATGTCAAAGAGATAACGTATGAGCACACTAACTTAAAGAAATATTACTTTTTCTGTACATTTTTTAATTCTCATCTTACTACATACTTACGTAATATAGAAGTATTGCCATGCCGCAGAAAAAACCCTGCGATTTTTCGATAAAAAAAAACAAACAGGCACAGGCACCTGGTATCCAAAAAATTGGATAACTTGTGTTCCTATACGTCGTAAATTATTTTCATTACAACTTATTCACATAATTCAAACTTTGTTGGTTGTTGATACTTTAAAAATCGATAGAATTCAAAACTATTCTTCGTCCGTCCGTCCTGTCTTCTGCCCATCTGTTTGTTCTCCATTTGTCCTACAAGTCAGTCTTGTCTGGTCAACGCTAGTATCCTAAACCTTTCAGATGACTTTCTCTCAAATTGAAATTCTCCGATCGATCTAACCAAACTTGAGTCTTCGAATGGTACAGGTCTTAGTTTCATTCAAACTCCTTGTATTTTCAGAAATTGCAAACGTTCACGTTCTTGGTATTTATCTAGAACTACAACTATGAAGATACATTTTTTCCGTTATTGAAATATGTTCACCAAAGAGAGATGTTTAAATCAGATCTTGTGCAATTTTGCGAAAATATAAGTCTTTTTCCGTAATAATGCGTGAAACACATAATTTTTAAATCTTAAACCCGTATTTTCACAAAACCGACTCTAATTTTTACGTTAATGCTTTTTACGTATCTAGCAATGATCGGAAAAGAACGCGGTGCTGGCCCCATTTTCGGGGCACTGCCTGTTTTATCGAAAATTTAAAGAAAATCCAAATTGTAAATTCATCCGTACCAGCTACAAACTTGAGATATCCTGTGTAAAAATAGAACATTCAGACCGAGTGTGTAGAAATAAAAGTAGTCAAGGAAATACGGTAAGATTAATCGACAATGACAAGAAATGCAATGAAATTGATTATGCAAATGTCAAGGCCATAAGTAATGTTCTCAAAGAAGAGAAAGAAATGTCACAGTTTGAGGTTAATTTCAATAATGTCAATTTCTCCAGCAAGATTTTTGTGGACACAGAATCGGATTTAATTTGTTTCTGTATAAAGTTCAGAGTATGAAAATAAAACACACAAAACATTTGGTTTTTGATTCGGGAGCCTTCCCCTTTCAGAGAGACAAACTTAAAAATATGAATGTGTAGGTTATTTCCTACCTTGTATTATTATATTATTACCTCGTAGAAGATTTCTGCCACTGAATTGCTGCCATTTCTGTCGGAATGTATTTGAATTCAATATATCGAAAAATATATATCATTAAAAGATACTGGACAGTAGTAAGTACAAGCTAAAAATACCATCGCTTTGCTTCTGTAAATATTTTCAGTGCAGCTCATGTTCTTTCCCACAGCATACCTGTTACGTGGTATCTTTGCGTCATCCACACTATTTCTCCTAAGAGAGTCCCCTACATATGGTTGGAAATTTAGTAAGATCCAAGATGGAATATTGTTGTACTGCGAGTGATTCATAACTTATAAGAATAATAAAAAGCAAATATTTTATTTTATTATGAGAAAAAATATTTACATTATAAAAACATGTTCTCCGTTCAAGTTTAAAAAAATGACAATCTTCTTCGGCGAATTTCCACGCTGTTGGAGGTATTGCTATTGCTTTTCCTTTATTACATATTACGAAGCAATTGTAACTCCCGTCATCAGGTTTATTCAGTTTTATGGGACTTTTAATCCCAATTTTTAAATTTTCTAGAAAAAAATAGCCTCAAATGAGAAATTTCATCAAGAAATTTCGGCGCCCGCCTCAAGGTATTGCAAATACTTATTTTATTACGTAATATGAAGGCATCGCATCTCCGTTCTCAAACTTTTTCAGTCTTATGCGGCTCCTCATTGCATTTTTTTGGTTGCTTTATTTTTTTTAGAAAAAAATAAGATTTTCAAAAATATGACTCTTCATCAGGGAATTTGGGCGCCCGCGTGAAGATATCGGCACTGTTTTTTTTTCAATACATATTATGAATGCATCGCATCTCCGTCTTCAATCTTTTTCAGTCTTACACGGCCCCTCATTGCATTTTTTTGGTTGCTTTATTTTTTTTAGAAAAAAATAAGATTTTCAAAAATATGACTCTTCATCAGGGAATTTGGGCGCCCGCGTGAAGATATCGGCACTGTTTTTTTTTCAATACATATTATGAATGCATCGCATCTCCGTCTTCAATCTTTTTCAGTCTTACACGGCTCCTCATTGCATTTTTTTGGTTGCTTTATTTTTTTTAGAAAAAAATAAGATTTTCAAAAATATGACTCTTCATCAGGGAATTTGGGCGCCCGCGTGAAGATATCGGCACTGTTTTTTTTTCAATACATATTATGAATGCATCGCATCTCCGTCTTCAATCTTTTTCAGTCTTACACGGCTCCTCATTGCATTTTTTTGGTTGCTTTATTTTTTTTAGAAAAAAATAAGATTTTCAAAAATATGACTCTTCATCAGGGAATTTGGGCGCCCGCGTGAAGATATCGGCACTGTTTTTTTTTCAATACATATTATGAATGCATCGCATCTCCGTCTTCAATCTTTTTCAGTCTTACACAGCTCCTCATTGCATTTTTTGGTTGCTTTATTTTTTTTAGAAAAAAATAAGATTTTCAAAAATATGACTCTTCATCAGGGAATTTGGGCGCCCGCGTGAAGATATCGGCACTGTTTTTTTTTCAATACATATTATGAATGCATCGCATCTCCGTCTTCAATCTTTTTCAGTCTTACACGGCTCCTCATTGCATTTTTTGGTTGCTTTATTTTTTTTAGAAAAAAATAAGATTTTCAAAAATATGACTCTTCATCAGGGAATTTGGGCGTTGGCCTGAAGATATCGGCACTGTTTTTTTCCAATACATATTATGAATGCATCGCATCTCCGTCTTCAATTTTTTCAGTCTTACACGGCTCCTCATTGCATTTTTTGGTTGCTTTATTTTTTTAAAAAAAAAATAAGATTTTCAAAAATATGACTCTTCATCAGGGAATTTGGGCGCCCGCGTGAAGATATCGGCACTGTTTTTTTTCAATACATATTATGAATGCATCGCATCTCCGTCTTCAATCTTTTTCAGTCTTACACGGCTCCTCATTGCATTTTTTTGGTTGCTTTATTTTTTTTAGAAAAAAAATAAGATTTTCAAAAATATGACTCTTCATCAGGGAATTTGGGCGCTCGCTGAAGACATCGGCACTGTTTTTTTTTCAATACATATTATGAATGCATCGCATCTCCGTCTTCAATCTTTTTCAGTCTTACACGGCTCCTCATTGAATTTTTTTGGTTGCTGTATTTTTTTTAGAAAAAATAAGATTTTCAAAAATATGACTCTTCATCAGGGAATTTGGGCGCTCGCCTGAAGATATCGGCACTGTTTTTTTTTCAATACATATTATGAATGCATCGCATCTCCGTCTTCAATCTTTTTCAGTCTTACACGGCTCCTCATTGCATTTTTTTGGTTCCTTAATTTTTGTAGAAAAAAATAAGATTTTCAAAAATATGACTCTTCATCAGGGAATTTGGGCGCCCGCGTGAAGATATCGGCACTGTTTTTTTTTCAATACATATTGTGAATGCATTGCATCTCCGTCTTCAATCTTTTTCAGTCTTACACGGCTCCTCATTTCATTTTTTTGGTTGCTTTATTTTTTTTAGAAAAAAATAAGATTTTCAAAAATATGACTCTTCATCAGGGAATTTGGGCGCTCGCCTGAAGATATCGGCACTGTTTTTTTTTCAATACATATTATGAATGCATCGCATCTCCGTCTTCAATCTTTTTCAGTCTTACACGGCTCCTCATTGCATTTTTTGGTTGCTTTATTTTTTTTAGAAAAAAATAAGATTTTCAAAAATATGACTCTTCATCAGGGATTTTGGGCGCTCGCCTGAAGATATCGGCACTGTTTTTTTTTTCAATACATATTATGAATGCATCGCATCTCCGTCTTCAATCTTTTTCAGTCTTACACGGCTCCTCATTGCATTTTTTTGGTTGCTTTATTTTTTTAGAAAAATTAAGATAATCTAAAATTAGACTCTTCATCAGGGAATTTGGTCACTCGTCTGAAGATATTGCTACTGTTTTTTTTTCAAAACATATTATGAAGACATCGCATGTCTTGTGTTCAGCCTCTTTCAGCCTTCTTCTGCTCTTCCACATCTGCGTTTTCTATATTTAGCCATGATGAAGATTTTAATTTCGAATTTTTTTTTAATTTTTGGATTTCACACGTTATGTTTTTTCTTTTTTTGTTATTTTTTAAAAAAATAAAAAATTAAAAAAAAAGCTCTTTTCAATTACAATTTGGGTAATGATCTAATTAGTTAGGTGGATTGTTGGTGTTGGTCTATAACCACCCGTCATGCCACCAAAGGTCCTGGTGGTCATCGTCGTCAACTTTCGCTCCCTCGGCCTTCTGCGCCTCCTCGGCCTCCTCGAGATCCAACTCCTGTACTGCTTGCTCCCAGCGGTCCCACTCGCCGGCTCGCACTCCTGCAAATGAACAATGTTGGCAATTTGACCTTTGATGCTAGTCCACACTTATAACATCCGTCACTCGCACAGCCATTCCTAACACGAGTACTCGTTCGTTGGACTTAGTCCAACTCATTTATTAAGAAGTTTTATTTTCTTATCAAAATGTTTAATACTAATTAATTAATAATCTGTGCTTGTATTTTAATTGATTACACCATGAAAAGATACATAAATAATTAATTACAAACTATATTGAAGCTTTTATTATATTTCTCTCACTTGCCCGGCCATTCTTAGCACGTTGGACAACGTCCATATCCGGCTTAATTTAGGTTTTTGTATCTTCTATGTTTATAGTATCTAATTTATGATTTTAAACAGTAACAAAGGGAAACAGACAAACACAATATTAAAAATATTAAACACTCCCATATTACAAAAAATATATACTTTTGATCAAGTATGCAAAACCCCGTTCCATACGCCAGTATTCGTTTGTTGGATTCTATCAAACAGGGACAGCGATTTTACTTTAGGGTATGGTGACACAGTGCGTAAAGGAGGTGAGAAGATTATTGTCACCCTTTTCAGTTACCATTAGAGGAATAGAATCATTGTTTTATAGGTGGAAGGCAAACATTCGTTTCGTAACTAGAAAGAAAATTCAGTTCGTTTCTATCCAACTGCGCAAGTGAGAGATTGGGTTTGGGAAAATACTTCGAAGATTGAAATTCTTCACCCAAAAAACGTCATAAACACGTGTTTGAAATACATGAAATACTCAGAAAACAGTAAATACAATTTTATTATTTCTTGTTAACAAAAATTTCAGTCATATCTTTGTCATTTGTTCCACGAACATTGGAATGAAAGGAAATGTAATACCCACGAATATATTTTTAATAAAAGTATTTTAAGTTTTTCTTATTTTAAATACACTTATTTTATGTATTTAAATATATCTTTAACTTAATGAGATAAAAACTAAATATATCAAAATTTATGTACAAAAGGAATTTGAAATGTGCTTTTCAAATTCAAGTATTTAAATACTGCCCTATCTAGACAATAGTGTTTCAAAATTGATTTTTATTTCTAGTATCAACAAATTATACTGAATGTCAATGAAGTCTCGTTAGCATAAATTAAAAGACATTTTGCATATTTTCCTTTCATAAGTAATGTAAAATATAAAAATTGATATAATGTGAAGATACCAGCCACTTGTACTACTCACACTAGCTCAATTTAAATCACTTCAGGGACAAACTTTGAAACACAAGAAAAGAACAATTTTTTTATGACTGCTATTAGATAATTTTGGATTTTGAAAATAAATTATTAAAAAATTAAAACAGAAAGGAAGTTGATCTTTAAGCAAGGGATTGAGAAAGAGGTATGTTAATCGCACATGGAGATTTACGAATTTAAAAATAAGGCCCAACAATTTTCAGAAAACTAATAAATGTGATTTTACTCTCTTACATTCATAAATAAATAAGCAATATTTTACTTTCCCCCTCTTACTACCGTAAGAAGGGAGTATTGTACTCGTGCGCCTAAAACGCAGGAGTTTTCGACAGAAGGCGAGTTTTCGACTAAACACTTTTATTGCCGTGCTCTCATAACGAAAAAGTGGATAAATTCAGTTGCTAAATATAGAAAAAAAATCTTTTAATACATAGTGAAGCCAGAATCCATGTTTTGTACGTATTTGACACCGGAATATCGATTGACGGCAAAACGTCTGTCTGTCCGTTTGCCTTTCTGTCTGTACACAACGCTAACGCAAAAACGTTCAGCCGACTTTCTCCAAAATTTATACTCTCCCATCGTTCTGGCTGATATCGCGGCTTCTGGAATTTGAAAATCATATTTTAATTTTGGCGGGTATTTTACATCCAGCTCCTCGGTCATTATCGATTTTTCTATCTTATTTTTTTTACCGCTTCTCACTTCTGGTCAACCAGAAACTGCGACTTTTCTACCTTAGGAGGAGGTGGAATTCATCGATTGCTGTGTGGATGTCCAATAAACCGCGTGTGTACTAAAACATAACCTCTTTCATTTTATCATAGTTATAAGTTATTTTCAATATTTTGCGTAATTTGGAACACTACTGGATATATTTTTACTCGCGGAGTAATCCTATTAAATAGCACTCGTGCTTTGGAAATTCTAGATAAATCCTCTCCTCGCTTTCTGAATCGGGGCTTTATCGACAATTTCCAAACCACTCGTGGTATTACCTATGACAATCAATACGATCTACCTTTATTTTAAATAACTTCGAGTACTTTAGTATTTTCGATACTGGTTACCGGGAGCGATAGATCAGTGCATCAACTGATGTCACTGCTGAGCCTCTAACCGGGAGGTCCTAGGTTACACTCCCCACGGCGGCAGGATTTTCGACACTAGCTTTTCAGCTAGGTCGAATTCAGTCGCTGTCTGGAGGAGAATTCTAGCGGTCGGCTGCTCTGATCGGTAGTTTTCCGTGGTTTCTCCCATCAACACCAGGCGAATGTCTGAGCAGTACCCTATCAAACGGGCCACGGACCGCGCGCGATCTGACCTTCCTCTTCCTTGTCCTATCCTCTCCTCTAACACACACACTTACACTAACATGCACTACACTACCACATATCTCGGGAGACCGGTCGGGAGCTTATAGCTTGTCCCGGCTGGAGCGGTGCCCCGCTGGTGGGAGAGTCCTGGTTAGGGGGAAACCCCACTAGCCGACGGTAGGTCGGCGCCGGATCTCGCCATCGAGCGGGGGAAGATCACCGCTATCTATCGAGAAAAAACATGCACTGCACTAACGGGACTAATGACCAGAGCAGTTGACGCGCCCGGAAACATGAAAAAATCAATCAATCAATCGAAGGAAACGGCTGCTTATGTGCAGAGGTGGCTTAGGGCATCAAGTGATGTCATTGCAGAGACTTCGAGTCCAGACTTTGGTAGGATTTTCGATACTGGTTAGGCAGCTAGGTCGAGTTCTGTCGCTGTGTTGAGAAGTTTTCTCAAAATTTTGAAATGCACTGGGAGACATAGGCTGTTATGGAAGAACATCATGAAATTTTAATTGCATTATTTCAACTTTTTAAGGTGATCGTTTGAACTATGTAGTTTCGTACAGTGTGCCCATAGGGACACGCTAGGCAGATAGGGGTTCCCCCGTTCCGCCTTTGTACAAGCTCTTTGGGGCGACATTACATTATGGACTGTACTACAAAATTCAATAGTTAGTAATTTGTGAATAAAATACTAGCAGAACCCAGACCTTTACCTGTTTTTCTCTTTCCCCTCTCTGTTTTTCGCTCTCTTTTTATCTACCCTCACTTTTTTCCTCTCTTTTTCCCGACCTAGCTGATGAGCTAGTGTCAAAAATCCTGCTACCGTCGGGACTCGAACCTAGGACCTCCCAGTCAGGCGATGCAGTGACATCAGTTGATGCACTGAGTTACCACTCCCCAGCCGACGACTATGTTTACCGCTCCCAGTGAACATAGTCGTATACAATGTTTTCCTATAGGTAGTCAAAACACAGAAGTCAATTTACATGTATTTATTATCGGAGGATGCTTTTCAAGGGTAATTTAAAAATAAACAAAACTTTTTTAAAGCTAGCTTTTTTAATTAACAATACATAAACATTTGATAAAATATGAAATAAACGGTGAATCGTGTCTTGATGCGGCAACATCTTCAGGTTTAGAAATTACAAAACACACAAAAAATACAAAACATACACCATCAATATTTTTGTTAAAATCCCGAAGGTATAAAATAATCCAATTTTTTAAAACACACAGAAGTAAAATATTGTATACACATCTAAAAAGTTAAATGCAACTTGAAAGTTTATGATTGTTGTCCCATCATGTACAAGGATTCACTTGTATTAATACCAAAATAAAAAGAGACAGTCAGTAGCCAGTTGCGAGTTTGTCGAATTTGAAACTGTTAACTAATTTGTAGGAGCACTTATGTAAAGAGACCCCCCCAAAAACCTACATCATATTCATAATTTTCTGAAAATATTCATTTTTATCCTTCAATTTTTAACTTTGTTAGAAACAACAGGTGCTACAAGAAACAAGAGATGATACAACAGCACAAACTTTCTGGCAACTTATTTTGTTTTATGTTTTGCAATATTCCATAATTCAGATATTCAACCTGATGAATTCAGATAGTGGAGACATACAAAATTCTTTTAAGCGTCTCTTGTTTTAGTCAAGGGGGAAAATTGAAGAATAAATTCGGAGCGGTATTTTAGATAATATTTTTTATAATTTGTATTAAAATCTATCAGATATTGCGATATTGCAGATAAAAATTACTCGTTTGTTGAAAAAATGTGCATGACAGTTTTTGAAAATTAATATTTTAGTCCTGAGTTTACGGCAAAATATCATGATTTTTGCAGTTTTAAAACGTCAAATTTTTGTATTTTTCAAATATACAGAGTTGATAAAAAATGGGACCAGCACTTTTTACCATTTGTTGATACACACCAGCTTGTCCCAGCTGGTGGGAGAGTCCTGGTTAGTGGGAAACCCCACTAGCCGACGGTAGGTCAGCGCCGGTTCTCGCCATGCAGCGGAGGAAGATCACCGCCATCTCCAGAGAAAAACATGTACTACACTTACGGGACCAATAACCAAACCAAATTACACGCCCGGAAACACGAAAAAATTAATCATTTCAATACTGTTAATTGTATACTATTTACTGTGCAAATAGTAAACTTCTAAATGATGGGACAATAACTCTACCTAAACAAATTTGGAAGGAAAACGTTTCGAAACGTTTCGTTGGGATTCGTCGATGACCCCTCCCTTCCGTTGGATATTCAACCTGATGAATTCAGATAGTGGAGACATACAAAATTCTTTTAAGCGTCTCTTGTTTTAGTCAAGGGGGAAAATTGAAGAATAAATTCGGAGCGGTATTTTAGATAATATTTTTTATAATTTGTATTAAAATCTATCAGATATTGCGATATTGCAGATAAAAATTACTCGTTTGTTGAAAAAATGTGCATGACAGTTTTTGAAAATTAATATTTTAGTCCTGAGTTTACGGCAAAATATCATGATTTTTGCAGTTTTAAAACGTCAAATTTTTGTATTTTTCAAATATACAGAGTTGATAAAAAATGGGACCAGCACTTTTTACCATTTGTTGATACACACCAGCTTGTCCCAGCTGGTGGGAGAGTCCTGGTTAGTGGGAAACCCCACTAGCCGACGGTAGGTCAGCGCCGGTTCTCGCCATGCAGCGGAGGAAGATCACCGCCATCTCCAGAGAAAAACATGTACTACACTTACGGGACCAATAACCAAACCAAATTACACGCCCGGAAACACGAAAAAATTAATCATTTCAATACTGTTAATTGTATACTATTTACTGTGCAAATAGTAAACTTCTAAATGATGGGACAATAACTCTACCTAAACAAATTTGGAAGGAAAACGTTTCGTTGGGATTCGTCGATGACCCCTCCCTTCCGTTGGTTTAAATAACATTCACAAGACTGTAAAGGGAAAAATCATACAATCAAATTATTTAGTGAGTACAATGTAAGTTGATATCGTAGGCTTCCGCGGCCAGAGTCATGATCTGGGCTGTCCGGGTGACGCCGCGTCGAAGGCTGGGGTGCCGATGTTTCGACCGACATATCGCGGTCCTCTTCAGGGCTGTACTGGCTGGCAGTACAGCCCTGAAGAGAACCGCGATATGTCGGTCAAAACGTCGGCACCCCAGCCTTCGATTATTTAGTGAGTACAATGTAAGTTATCTAATCAGATTTGTTTCTAGTTGTCAATAATGTCCTGGTGTACACAGTCAAGACTGTGAATACATTACGTTACAATAAACTGGCATAGGGTTTAAATTCTTGGAACAGAATTTCTGTAAAGACTTCATTTTTCAACGCGTGTAACCGTTAATGGCACCCCATTGCGTGGCGAAAGCATAAAGCTATGAATGTTGTATTCCATCTTGGAAGGCGTTGCCGCACATGGCGAAAACTTGTAATTCAAGATGAGATGTGCTAGGCCAAGCTTACCTTGCAGATAAGCAAGTTTGAAACCTGTGAAAAGACGAAAGGTTATTATAATTACATTGTAGATGCACTGCAGTGTATGATGCAAGAATACAATTTAATTTAATCATCAACGAGATACAAGTTGTCAAAGCGGTTCCAAAGAAACAGATTCTATTTAATCTTGACAGTCGTATCTATTAAATTTTATTTAGAATTATGTAAAGAGAAAACGAAAATTTTCTAAGGATATGTTGTATAATTATTATACAATACAAGTTTATCAATGCTAAAAAAGAAGCCGTTTATATGGTTGAATATAATTAGACATGTAAAGATGTATACCTAGAAGCATGAACATTGTAATATTTGTGCATGACAGTGTAATTCGTTTCTTTTTTTAAAATTTCTCTCGATGGAAACTACTTAGGCACTTACCTAGGCACTTGCGAGGACCGTTCCCGAAAGGCACGAAACAGCTTTGAGGGATGTTCGATTTCTTCTCGGAGAACCTTTCCGGATCAAAGCGATCAGGGTCGGGAAAGAATTGTGGGTCCCTTTGGATTCCATATAAACTTCCAAAGACGGTAACGCCTTTCTCGATGACGATGTTGGTGCCAGGAATATTGTAATCTCTAGTGCACGTTCGGTCCAAGAAAGGAAGAATCGGGTACAATCGGAGGGTTTCTAATTGAAGAGAGCACAAATAAGTATTAATTAAAATACAGTAAATTGGAATAAAATATGTAATAAACAAGTAATGTAATGTTATTAGCGGAAATCTTTAGAAATACAGTAAGGGTAACGATTCTATAAGAAATACATTCCAATTCAAAACGAAAAAATCTCACAAAATTTAATTTCATAAATCATAGTGTCTCTGAAATAATAACTATCTTTCAGATCACAGGGACGGTGCGTGCTAGTACCTTATTAGCTCACAAAACTTCTAGTAAGTTATTCCTAAAACACACAAAGTTGGCAACGAAAAAATAGGTATTGAAATTACGTCAAGCTAGATTACAAATGCTGTGAAAGGGTTTCTCAGAATTGAAGGAGTGATGAAAAAGAGGATACAAAAAATTAACAAATTCGACAGTGAAAAAATCATTCACGGGTAAAAAGACTATATTAAATATTCTAAAAGAGCAAACAATGTAGAATCAAGAGCGGAGAAATCACAGACACTGGAGGAGGTTCTTCAAAAAAAATTCATACAAATCTGATCACAAAAAATTGGAATAAAATTATTATCTTAAGCTAAATGAAGATATTTGCGATTTAAATTCACCGACCGTTTAGGTACTGGTTTGATACTGAACCTTGAAATTAGAAAATTATCATTGTGGAGAAATTATTTTATTTTAGCGTATAATAGTACATTATGAAACGTTGATGTAATGATGCGTATTAGAGTGCGTGAAGTGCGTGAAGTGCGTGAAGAGTGTGATATTGCGATGCGAGCGAGGAATGAGCGAGTATCGTAAACATTACACGAGTGTATTAATGCCCATAACATCGAGTTTCATACGGTACTTTTTCTACGACTTTTATAAGTTAAACTTTGAAATTGAATCGTTTCGTGGCAGTTGACTTGAAAGATTCAGCGAAGGCCGCCTATTGGACAGTAACCCTAGCATATTGCCGCAGGTGGCTGCGGTTACCAGTCCACCTGAAAGGGAGTACTGCATTTGTCAAATAGGATCAAAGTGAAATTACGATCCAATTTCTTTAAATAATATTAAACGAAAAAATTACTAATAATAAAAGAAATTAAAACTGACAAGTGTAATATAATATTAAATGCAATTTTAATGTACACATTGGGAGGAAATATTTGCTACAACGATTCTCAATAATCGCATAAGTGTCAATAGTGGATTTGTAAGCTTTTTAAAATAATAAAATTGTTTTTATTTGTGGCGAGGCTCAGGCCTTAAGTCGGGCTCTTCCGCCTAACCACATTAATGTATTTACAGTTTTAAAAATTACACTTGAGGCGTTCAGACGTAATTAATATTAACGGACATTTCATGTCACGCTTCTCTATGATTGGTCACGAACCTGTATCATAATGAAATCTGTATTGTTATGTGCACCATTATTGAACCGGTTGCAGCCATCAAATGACAGCATTTATATAATGGGAGTAGAAAAAATATAATAAGAAATTAAGAGAAAACTAAGCCGCCTGAAGCCATGTAAGAGGTGTCAATGATTTCGTTGCATAACCAGAAACTCGAGAAAGATCAAAAAACAATGAAACATTCGATTTTCATAAAAAGTGCAAATATTTGATGACGTTATTTCGCTTGTTCTCATACTCAGTACATCGCTGCTTACGAAACATCAGACGTCATGCGATAGTAGGGTTCAGAAGAAGAGTCTCCCCCTAAAATATTTTCTATTCACATGGGTTACGGACAACGATATTTTTCATTTTCATGGTAGTATAAATAATATATATATATATATATATATATATATATATATATATATATATATATATATATATATATATATATGTGTGTGTGTGTGTGTGTGTGTGTGTGTGTGTGTGTGTGTGTGTGTGTACTGCGTATTTTCAATATTCGCGAGTTCAGTTTTTGTTAAATAATAAATTTGCTGCAGAGTTCTACGCAAACAATTTAATTTATTGTTCTTGAGCAGTGTGCATGCTATTTTTTGGGTAAGTGTTCTGCGTGGTTTTGTTCAGCAGAGTTTGTTACTACAGGCCACTATTCTTTTCTATTATTAATTTTGAATATACACAATGACGGAAAACTACGCAACTTCTGCTCATTTGAAAGGTGACAATGGTTTTCTGTGATACCCAGAAACAGAGAAAATACAAAAACTGATATTGACTGAAAAATGAAAATATTTGAATAAGCGAATTCCCAATTTCTCATACTTCATGTGACGACTTTATTCTCATACTACGGAAGTGGATCCCTGCGACAGAGCTGACGTCATGTGGGGAGGAATGACGAAGCTTCAGTTTTCACGTGTGTCGTTTCAGAAGAGCGAATTTTTGCTGCTCCTGTTCCAGTTTCAACACATTAAACATTCGTTTTTCTCTACTACAGACTACTGGTCTTGAATTAAAAATGATGGGGTGAAGAGGTTTACTATAAGCGAAGCCGACTGTAGATTTGTTTGTAGAGAGAGCTAAGCGATCCATCCCTGCGTTATTCCCTTACCTTTGTCATACATTCTACAGTGAAAATCGGTCTCCCTGGGGAAAGAGCTAACAATAAGCAGAATACTAAATATTGACGACCTTCTAGTGCACTTCTTGTCTTACCTGAGAAAATCATATCCAGATACTCCACACTTTGCAGTGCATCATATGAAAGTTTCCCATCATTTTTCTTAACTGCCTCTTGCAATATACTTCTGAGTTTGTCTTGGATATCTTTCTCTTTGGCTAAGTGGTACAGGGCGAAGCTCATAGTAGCCGATGTCGTTTCGAAGCCAGCGGTAAACATAGTAAACGCTTGAGCGATGAGCACATCGCCATCCATATCTGAGGAATATGATGTCTTGGTTAAAAAAACGCCAGGTTTGAAATAACGGTTAATTTGATAAAACTATTTGAAATGAACAATAAGTCTAAATAATTTTAAAAAAATTACATAAAGAAATATTTGAAGAATTTTATTGAGAATGGGGGACGAAAACGACGAGAACAGTACCTAAAGGATATTAAGGGAAATTATGTTAGAGGGGAACTGATCAAAAGAGAAAGTCAGTAGGAGTAAGTTGAAAGAAGAAAATAATACCTAAAAGTAGATAAAAATGAAAATGAGAAAGGGAGAAGGAGGGGAGACCAGAAAAAAAATACGACTTTCTTAATAACAGCTGGAAAGAAAGTGCAATGAGATACCAGTCTCAAGGTGAGGACACATAGAACAGACGAAAGAGTCTAGGGAAATAATCCTAAATCATTTCATTAATCCAAAATAAAGATCTTAGATAATCCCCTAAAAACAAAAATTATGATCGAAACACAGTAAAAGATATTCATAGAATTTAAATAGATATTCATAGAATTTAAATATGTCGTTTCATCCACATAGTTACCATACCGTTAACAGCAATAGTGGTCGCTAATGACCTAAGATGTTGATGCGATCTTAAATAACCAATTAAAAAAAAAGTTTCAGATATGCCGATTACCACTACATTCCACGGGCACCGTCAAAAGTAAGCCGAACGTCAAGCAACAAACTGGGATAGGTTGCTCAGGTCATCAACTGATCGCACTGCAGTGCCTCTGCAGTGTCTCGGGAGGTTCTAGGTTCGAGTCCTGTCAGTGGCCACATTTTCGATATTAGCTTGACACCTAGGTAGAATTCAGTCGCTGCCTGGGGGACAGTTCTAGATACCGACTACTTTGATTGGTAGCTATCCGTGGTTTCTCCGATCAATACCAGCCGAATGCCGGAGCAGTACCCTAACAAACGAGCCATGGACCGCGCGCAATTCTACCTTCCCATTCTTTGTTCTACTCTACCCCTTCCACACACTTACCCTTGCATGCCCTGTTCTACCACTCATAACGGGAGACCGGGGGCTTAGAACTTGTCCCGGCTGGGACGGTGCCCCACCGGTGGGTGATACCTGGTTAGGGAAAATCCCGCTATCCGACGGTAGGTTAGCGCTGGATCTCGCAACCCAGCTGAAGAAGATCACCATCACCTCTCGAGGAAAAAATGTTCACTAACTTACGGGACTAATGACCTTGGTAGTAATGGTGGAATCCCTAACCAGCTTACCATTCAAAAACAATGCATGCTCCTCTATAACGTCCCCGAAATTGTTTCCCCTCACAAACTTACCACTTTTGGTGAAACCAGCGCCTTCGTTGTCCCCAGTGGTGCCATTCCCTACAGCAGTATGACCATTGCCGTTATCAGCATTGCGTTGGTCGGATTCGCCACCGACGGGCGTTTCCTCGTCCGCAGCAATGCGGCCCTTGTCGCGCAGTTCGAGCAGCAGGTCCAGCATGTCTCTGCGCATGCCCAGAGTCCCCCTGCGCTCCCGCTCGCGCGCAGCCGCCCACACGGTGCTGCGCAGGAAGGCGGCCAGCGGAGCAGGCACCAGCGACAAGCGGATCCAGCGCAGCAGCTGCATGTCCACGAAAATCGCCAGCGACTGCGCAGTAAGAGACGGGCCTTCACATGGAGCCACTCGGAAGCGCCACCGAGAAGCTGGGGGGCCTTCATACACAGCCACTGATCAGCACCCTTGCGGGGTCAGTGGCGACCCCAAAGTTCACGAACATCGCCAGCGATTGCGCAGCAAGAGACGTTCGGTTTACGGGGCCTTCACATGGAGCCCTCGGAAGCGCCACCGAGAAGCTCGGGGGCCTTCATACACAGCCACTGATCAGCACCCTTGCGAGGTCAGTGGCGACCCCAACGTTCACGAACGTCGCCAGCGACTGCGCGGCAAGAGACGTCCGTTTTACGGGGCCTTCACATTGAGCCACTTGACTGCGCCACCGAGTAGCTCGGGGGCCTTCATACACAGCTACTCGCCAGCACCCTTGCGGGCGTCAGCGGCGATCCCAACGTTCACGAACGTCGCCAGTGACTGCGCAGTAAGGGTCGCCCACTTTACGGGGCCTTCACACAGAGCCACTCGGCAGCGCCACCGAGAAGCGCCGGGGGCCTTCAAACACAGCCACTTACCAAAACTGTGTATAAAGGCAACGTTAGGCACTACACCTCTAAAGAAGATCATGATATGATGGTTGAAATTCGGCAGCTGATCCTTCAACACGTCGTCGCCCTGCCAGCCCAGATCACAGCCACTGATCAGCGCCCCTGAGCGTGGGAAAGGGTGTCTGTAGGTGTCTGCGGCCGCAACGCAGCTAGGCTCAGTGGCGCGTCCGAGTGGTCTAGTGCGAAGGCTGCCATTTAGAACTGTGTTCTGCTGGAGCGGGGGGAGGCGCATTTGCACTACTGGTGGCTGGATTTCGGCAATAACCATTTCTGCAGCGCCATTGCGCCGTTATTAAGAATACCTTCTTTTGAACCCATGATTTGTCCTCAGAAGCGTCATTCTGAAATGCTGCCAAGTAACTGCATGTGAAATGGCTTTCAAGGGTAAGACTGTTCGTCTTGCAGAAAAAATGAAAATATCATAGGTGCTTCATGTAAAATAGCTCAAAAAGTTAAAGATCTGTTCAAATTCAAAGGGACGTGACATCAGTCAGATCGAGAAATATCAGTTTTGATGAAATCTTTTGTATGGTTAGGCGCATGACAAACAGGCAGGCATTGAGAAATAACACTTTTTTAATATCATGTGTCCACATCAAGGGAATTCATTCCACTCCATGTTTTCAAGAAAGTAATGTATTATGTGAAGAGAGAAGAAAATCCACTTCTTCGAAATCAGCTAACCACGAAACGTGTGTTTCTGTAGAAAATTACAGTTGTTGAATCTTGATGTTCAATCTTTCTGATATCAAGCGACGAATCGTTCGGAGAGTCCCTTGAGACGTTGCCGGCCGTAGGCGGTCCAGTGAAGGGCCCTGCGCCGCGCCCGAGGTCTGAACTCCGCCCCCCTCGTCGCCGTTTCACGTTGACTCACACTGATGCAGTCCGTTCGTGCCGCGAACTACCGAGATTAGCGGGTTCCCTTCCGCGGACACTTCAGTTTCGGACGTGCTTGTTGTCATACCCATCTCTGGTTTGTGTCACACGTACGGTCTCCGGATATCTCCCAAGCATCCGTCACTCATTTCCGCTCCCCCTCAAACGTCTTTTACCTCTCGCCGGACACGTCTGTTCCCCCTCACACTTCATAGAGTTGTGGATCCCACGGCTCGGATATCTCTTGGACACGTCCGTCTCCCTTCACATCCCATAAGCGTCTCTTGCACGTACGTCCGGCCCCTCTCACACTTCGTAGGCTTCTCTGTGTGGCTCCCACGCCCTGGATGTCTCTTGGACACGTCCGTCTCCCTTCACACCCCATAAGCGTCTCTTGCACGTACATCCCGCCCCTCTCACACTTCGTAGGCTTCTCTGTGTGGCTCCCACGCCCTGGATGTCTCTTGGACACGTCCGTCTCCCTTCACACCCCATAGGCGTCTCTTGCACGTACGTCCGGCCCCTCTCACACTTCGTAGGCTTCTCTGAGTGGCTCCCACGCCCTGGATGTCTCTTGGACACGTCCGTCTCCCTTCACACCCCATAAGCGTCTCTTGCACGTACGTCCGGCACCTCTCACACTTCGTAGGCTTCTCTGAGTGTCTCCCACGCCCTGGATGTCTCTTGGACACGTCCGTCTCCCTTCACACCCCATAAGCGTCTCTTACACGTACGTCCGGCCCCTCTCACACTTCGTAGGCTTCTCTGTGTGGCTCCCACGCCCTGGATGTCTCTTGGACGTCCGTCTCCCTTCACACCCTATAAGCGTCTCTGCCGTACGTCCGGCCCCTTCTTCGTAGGCTTCTCTGAGTGGCTCCCAGCTCTGGATGTCTCTTGCACGTACGTCCGGCGGCACCTCTCACACTTCGTAGATTTCTCTGAGTGTCTCCCACGCCCTGGATGTCTCTTGGACACGTCCGTCTCCCTTCACACCCCATAAGCGTCTCTTACATTTACGTCCGCCCCTCTCACACTTCGTAGGCTTCTCTGTGTGGCTCGCACGCCCTGGATGTCTCTTGGACACGTCCGTCTCCCTTCACACCCCATAAGCGTCTCTTGCACGTACGTCCGGCCCCTCTCACACTTCGTAGGCTTCTCTGTGTGGTTCCCACGCCCTAGATGTCTCTTGGACACGTCCATCTCCCTTCACACCCCATAAGCGTCTCTTACACGTACGTCCGGCCCCTCTCACACTTCATAGGCTTCCCTGTGTGGCTCCCACGCCCTAGATGTCTCTGGAACACGTCTGTCTCCCTTCACACCCCATAAGCGTCTCTTATACGTACGTCCGGCCCCTCTTACACTTCATAGGCTTCTCTGTGTGGCTCCCACGCCCTGGATGTGTCTGGAACACGTCTGTCTCCCTTCACACTCCATAAGCGTCTCTTATACGTACGTCCGGCCCCTCTTACACTTCATAGGCTTCTCTGTGTGGCTCCCACGCCCTGGATGTCTCACACTCCATAAGCGTCTCTTATACGTACGTCCGGCCCCTCTTACACTTCATAGGCTTCTCTGTGTGGCTCCCACGCCCTGGATGTCTCTGGAACACGTCTGTCTCCCTTCACACCCCATAAGCGTCTCTTATACGTACGTCCGGCCCCTCTTACACTTCATAGGCTTCTCTGTGTGGCTCCCACGCCCTGGATGTCTTTTGGACACGTCCGTCTCCCTTCACACCCCATAAGCGTCTTTTACACGTACGTCCGGCCCCTCTCACACTTCGTAGGCTTTTTCTGTGACTTGCACGTCCGGCCCCTTGTCACACTTCGTGAGTTGGTGTTTGCGTCTTGCCGGGATTCTCGTGGACTCGTCTCTCCCTCGTCAGGTTTTCTGTCTCGTTTGTCTTATTGGTCTACGTCTCATGAAGGTGTCGTGATTCGTCATTTCGGTCACGTGCAAGGTGAATCCCGGAACGCTACACTTGGGCACCCCCGAGTGTTGCGTCAGTCAGAGTAGTTCCCTTTCCCATTAGTCATGTCCGTCGAAGGGAATCTCAGAAACCTTTTGTCAACGTCCGAGTTGGGGAAGTCTCTTTATGTATATCACGTATGTCACAGTCATTTGTTCACCGAACGCGTATTCCCCTTTGTGCGACTATTCTGTCCTGGGTTGGTTCGTCACAATACGGTGGCTTCTGCCGACTCGTATGCTGGAACCGGCCCCTTACACAAGTATGGTAGCGCACGCCCCTTCGTACGCGGTGAATTCGCCACTGATGTGACGTCGTGAGATAAATGGATGACGTCTTGTCTGATCTAGGTAGAATATCCGATGCAAAGTCCCACACGTATACCTATTATACTAATACGTAGTCAATGCTTACCACGAGAAGGTAGAGCTTGCTGTAGACGAAAGTGGTCCGCAACACGCGGTGCAGCGGATCGTTGTCGTCCGTGAGGGCGGTCGTCTCGATGCCGAAGCCCACGGTGGCGACGGCGTCCATCGTGTAGCGGGCACACCCGTTCGCCACGTCACATGGCTCGCCTGCCGCAGAAGGAAGGGTAGGCTTGAAAATATTTAGATAGATAGATATTTATTATTCTGCAGGTAGATATATACAACCTGGTGGCAGAACACAATTTACATTTTACAAATATTAACTTTAAATTATTTAAAGGCATAATAATTATAAAAATAATATTAATAACAATAATAATAATAATAATAATAATAATAATAATAATAATAATAATAATAATAATAATAATAATAATAATAATAATAATATGCTTGCAATAATAGCATTAACTACATTTTATGGCTGACCTGCACAGTTATTTTCAACTATTAAATACAAGACTACACGACTTTTTAATTACACTTCACCTTCACTTTCACTTTCACTTCACTTCTCTTTCTACTTCTATACTGCACTACACCGCACAACACGTCACCACACTTCAATACAATACTACTTTGAATATAATTATATATTTAATACAGGAACGTATTTAATAGTAATTAACACAATAACAGTAATAACACACTAACAGTAATTAACACAATATTTATTTCAGACTATTTTCTTTGCGTGCCTAGGGAAAGCCTTAAAGCCCGATTTCAACGGAGTTAGTTCAAATTCAATCATTAATTTCTCACATACGGCTTACGCTGTGTAGAGTGAATATTAAAATGTGTGTTGGCAACACAGCCTTCCATGCGGCGTTACCCGGGCAGCCAACATCATTTACATGACTCCGGCCGCGGGAGCCTACGACTTCAAGAATGAAGGGATTCTCTCTCAAATGCTGTCATCAGTGTCATCAGTCATTTTAACAATGACATCTGCATGAAGTTTGGTCTTGAAAATGTGAAAAAATAATCTTAAAGAGGTCCAAAATGACGTCAGAAAATTTTGTAGTTGATAAGCACACTATGATCCAAAATTTTGAGCCAGGTAAAATAAATATCTGGGCAATGAAGAATGTGAGACTATCTTAAACGACTCAGAGTGAATTCACAGGGAGTATTACAGAAGAGAGAGACTTGTCCAGCAGTCCGCTATGAACTACAGGAACAAAAAACAGTTGTTTGGTGGTGACGGCAGCCGGCTCATAGTCTCGGACTAGTGGAGTGGACTCAGCAAGAATTTCGAATCATGGATCGAAAAAACAGAAAACTGCTTAGAATGCATCACGTCACCCATCCTCAGGCTGAAGTACATATACTTTGTGTCACGTAAGGAAGGAGGAAGGAGCCTCAGACAAATTGAAGCCCATGGCACAATGCAATAGTCGGGAAGGGAAAGTATGTAGTTAGCCAGCAAGGTGACCCACTAACGAGGCAGGTCATGAAATCTGACCAAAGAATGGGAAACAGAGGTATTGTAAATGTAGTAAGAAGCATTGTGAACAAGACTATGCAAGATACGAAGAAGAACAGAGATACTGAACTTCTGATGCTACTGAACATGAAATGTGAGAGACAAAAAATGTTAAAGGAATCGTGGAGACACAAACCACTCCATGAAAATATTTTAAAAGAATAGAAAAGGTGCAGAACAATAAATATCAATCATTTAGGTGGCTTATAAGGGGAAGAAGGAAGCCAGAATCGAAAGAAATTTTAATAGTTGGCCAAGATCAGGCGTTAAGAACAGGGCATTATGACAAAGCGGTTCTCGAAATTTCCCAAAACGATAAATACCGCGTTTGTCAGGAACAAGAAGAAACCATCATATTGTCTCAACTTGTCCAATTCTAGGAAAGGCCGAATACTTCAAAAGACACGGCAGGATATGTAGTTACCTTCACTGGCAGATCTGTTCCGCCCTCGAAGTTCCTAACATGTCCCAAGTGGTACAAACACTCGCCCCCATGATGCCGTCTGTTGGACTGTGCACAAATCTGTACGACCAACAAATTCAAACTGATCCCACGACAGCGGCAAACAAACCGGATAATGTTATCCGGAAATTAGAAAAAAAAGTGTCTACTTGTAGATGATGCTGTAATTGATTGATTGATTTTTTCGAGTTTCCGGGCGCGTCAACTACTTTGGTCATTAGTCCCGTTAGTGTAGTGCATGTTTTTTCATCGAGAGATGATGATCTTCCCCGCTGGATGGCGAGATCCGGCGCAAACCTACCGTCGGCTAGTAGGGTTTCCCCCTAACCAGGACTCTCCCACCAGCAGGGTACCACCCCAGCCGGGACAAGCTCTAAGCTCCTTACCGGTCTCCGGAATATGTGATAGTGTAGTGCAAGTTAGTGTAAGTGTGTGTGTGTGTGTGTAAGGGGAGAGGATGGGACAAGGAAGAGGAAGGACAGATCGCGCGCGGTCCGTGGCCCGTTTGATAGGGTACTGCTTCGGCATTCGCCTGGTGTTGATCGAAGAAACAACGGAAAACTACCGATCAGAGCAGCGGGCCGCTAGAATTCTCCTCCAGACAGCGACTGAATTCGACCTAGATGGAAAGCTCGTGTCGAAAATCCTGCCGCCGTCAGGACTCGAACCTAGGATCTCCCGGTCCGAGGCGCTGCAGTAGCATCAGTTGATGCACTGAGCTACCGCTCCCGGTGTGATGCTGTGTCATGTGATAAAAATTTCGTAACCAAGGAGGCAGAGAAACGCCTTAAATACAAGAGAGTGAAAATTGAGATCCGGTGAAAGTGAGACCTAAATCGGGTCGTCCCGATAGTTATCGGCGCTCTGAGATTTGTTCCACAAAATTTGTGTGAGAACGTGGCAAAACTCAAAGGTCATTCGAAAGACTGGGAAGTGCAAGAAATTGATCTTTTTGGAACAGAACACATTTTGCACAAATAGATTTTACTCTTGGCGTGTTTCTTAAGTTATAGCTCTAAAGCTGGTTATCTGAATTACGCGTCACACATATTTTATCCCTTTATTCATATCGACAGACGTTCCAAACTTGTGGTACAAAATTGCATTTCCGCCTTGCCAACTGATAAAATATTAACCGTATTCCAGAAAACAGCACTGGTATGTGGGAAAATAATGTAGCCGCACTACGGGCACGTTTTATTGAGCTCTCCTTTTGCTTCTTGTGTTCGGAGTAGAGCTGAGAGTGAGTTACTATGTAGTTGGCAATGCAGAAAAATCAAATCTGCTGTACGTTTACCCTTGCAAATCCGTTTTCTATAGCTGAGGAACGAAAATACCTAGTTTTTCAAATGTTAATAATCTCATACTTTTTAAATTTCGTTATTATTATTGTTATTATTATTTTTATTGTTGTTGTTTGAACTATCATCCATATTTCCACTATTTATCGTTACAATGGAATGGTATTCTGGTATTCAAGGAAACGTGCACAGATAATCTTCTCCCCCATACGTCATACACGGTTTTTACTGTTTTTTGACCAAATCAAATCAAATCAAATCTGAAAATAACTTAACACATAAATTATCGACCAAACATTTGTGGTCATATTACTGAGGTGTTGATTTCAATAATTTTACGCCTATACATTTTAAAGGAAGGAAACTAAAAGATCGTGAATGTGAGTGAAAACAGGCTTAATACCATTTTTTGCGGCATCGTCAAAATAGTGATCGAGATTCGATGCTTTCTGTTCAATAAGATCGTAGAACCGTTTCAGTTTCGTTACAGTGAACGCCGGATGAAGCTTTAAACGTAGGTCCTTCCAGCGGTCACCTGAAATTAGAAAGAACAAATTATTCTGTCTTTAAGCAATATACCAGCAATTCAGTATTTTTCAAAACATAAACACTTTATAACACTTAACTGTAGAGGTAAGATTTAGATTATTATTTGTCTTTTATTAAATAAAATATTACAAAATGTGATTTTTCAATAATTTATTTAAGATGATATACAGACAGTCCCACAATCTATGGGTCACCCCCGTAACTTCTAAATGGTTCCTGATATCGAAACAGTTTTTGCTCAACAATGTGGAACATGGGGCAAGTGAAATGGTGGAAATGTATTGTTTAAAATATTTATAGTTTTTGAGAAATTTAACCATGTGATTTTTTAAATGAAATAAATTTTTCTTACTAGCAATAGATATATCATAAAAAGGGGGATGCAATGATGTAACATACGTTAATATTTTGCTTATAAAACTATACTTTCTGCCATGAGATTTTAAATTAAACGTGCAATTTTTCCTGCAGCAGCCACCACAACTGTCGCTTTTGGAGGAGGTGGCCTTTGGGGCTTCTGCTCTCTATCCGCAAAAGTGTCGGCGCCGCAAAGTCAATCTTCCTCAAGGGCGACAGTTGCAAGGGTTGCAACAGGAAATTTTGACCCATGATTCTGCATTGTTGCGCAAAATCTGCATTTCGATATCGAGAACCGTTTAGAAGTTATGAGGGTGGGCCGTAGTTGGTGTGAATTCCAGTATTATTATTAAGTAACTATTACAAAACATGCGATTCAACACAAAAGTTTAATCTTACCCTTTCTTGCAAACAGCGACTCAGAAAAAATGATGTCAGCCTTATCAGGTGAAAAGCCTCTGTCTTGAAAATATTCAAAATCATTCGTTAGAATTTCCTTGAATAGCTCAGCATCCTTTATGAAGAACGCAGGTTCGTCATAAAAGAATATTCCCACATAGGGTTGTTCCTTCAACCTGTAATAATGAGTGAGTAAATGATTGACACAGAAAACCGACTTCTCACTGCAATCAAAATATTGTTACAAGGTGGATAAAGATCTCGTTAAACATTAATACATATAATGAGTATTGTTCTAAACACCTAACCAATTAGTATGAGAAATCGAATATTAACCTTCAGCGGTGGCGATGGTGTAACGGTTAGCGTATCGGGCTGTTGTACCCAAGTTCGCGTGTTCAAACCGATTGAAGCCGTGGATTTTTAAGGGCGAAAAAATCCTTCAGAGTGGAAGTAAAGTCGGCTCACCCATGTTAGTAGATTTACTGCATGTTAAAGATCCTCAAGCCTAAATGAAGCCTCTGAGCTAAATTCAAATTGTCTGTTTCGTCGCCCAAGTAATACCTTCTTTCTCCCCTAGTAGGTGAAAGAAGCGTAACGAAATTTGCGTGGTCAGACGGAAGAGCAGATCTCATGGTCTGAGTCTCGCGACGGAAATAAAGGCATTCATACATTAAGCTCATTCAGTGTCGTTAAGGGCTTACTCCGTTTTTATATTACATCTAAAATCCTTGCCAAATTGTTTGCTTGATTGCAGATTAAATTCGATTGCAGATTAAATACAAATACTTTTGTTGTCTCCATTACGTTTGTACATACAAGTATATAGTCTTGAACAAGAATGGCGTGTAATATGATATTACAAAGGTTCATTCCAGCTTATTATGAAGCTCCACGGGGCAGAAAGTCGCGGTATGCTGCCAAACTAGTGTTGCAGGCACGTAAACCAGTTCTTTCTCATTAACCACTACCAACTGTTATTACTGCAGGCCTGCACAGCATTCTGCACTTTGATTGACCTTGGGAACCGCGCGCGTGCAATTTCAGTGCAACCCGGGCCACGTCGAATGGTGGGGATAAGACCCATTCAAGGAGTGGGGACCGCCAATGAAAATGCGCAATTCGGACCGTAGCACGTAGATTGAAAGAGCAATTGAGATAATGCTGAGATGGCCCCTTGATTTGGATCTGGACGTAAATGTAGCTTCACTACTCGCACGTTTTGTTGAGCTCTCCTTTTGCTTGTAGTGGTAGTAGAGCTTAGGGTGAGTTTCTATTTTGTTAGCAATACAGAAAAATCAAATCTGTTCGTTCGTTTACCGTTACAAATAAGTTTTCTATAATTCGGTAACGAAAATATCTAGTTTTTGAAATGTTAATCTCTCACTTTTTTAAATTTACTATTATTACTATACTTTTTTCATCTTTCAACTATTAATAGTTAAATTGTTGGGAAGGGATTCTGAAACTCAAGAAAACGTGCGCAGAGGATTTTCTCCCCCATACATTAATACAGTTTTTGACTGTTTAAAAAATAAATTGCGAGAATATGACGGACTGTCACAGTTCAGGTATCATTATCTTTTATTTTCGAAATGCTAGTTGTCGATTTATGAAAATGTACAGGACGAACCTAAAACGAATTAGACGTACATATTTGATTTGGATACCTTAAGTACTATACTTGCTTTTAGGGCAGAAAATGTAATTCACTTTGCTACGATGTAATCGTAAATTTAACGTTATAGTGAATACAAAATTGTAATATTAAATCTTTTTGATTGTTCATAAAAGTATTAATTTTTTCTACTCAAATTGTATAATTCTGCTATTTGATGGCTGTAATCCGTTGCATAATGATACTCCTTACGATACAGATTTCGTTATGATACAGGTTCTTGGCCAATCACACAGAAGTTTACAAACCAAATATTGACACTTATTAATCGCTGAGAAACGTATAAAATGTTTCGTTCGATAGTGAACGTCAAATTGCATTTTATATTATATTATTCTTGTCAGTTTTACTTTGTTTTACAATTAGTAATTTTTTACGTGGAATATTATTTAAAATATATTTATGGTAATTTCACTTTGTTTCTATTTGACTAGGGCAGTGGTAAACCTAAGCTACGAGCTGTCCGCTAGGTGGCCTTGACTGAATCCTGCACGTAAAGTGCTACGAAGCGATTCAATGTAATATTTATTACATAAAAATAATGCGCCCCTCTCAAAATTTTTGAACGGACCTGCGACCCGTCTGCTCCGCCTGTGCTACGTCGCAAAGAACTCACTTGGTGTAGACCTCGTGCAGCACGTCCCCGATGTGCTTCCGGAAGAGCAGCACGTCCTTGAGGTTGCCTGCGACGGGCAGCGGGCGCAGGAAGGGCACCCCGCGGCGGCGCCAGTAGTCGAAGTGGCGCGTGGCGTAGGCGTACAGCGCGCCCGCCACGCCCACCAGCAGCGCCACCAGCACCGCCGTGCCCGTCGACGGCGCGCCCAGCGCGTCCAGCGGCAGCAGCCACATCGACATCGCTGACTTCACTCGAGAAGGTCACTCGAGAAGGTCACTGCAGAAGTTCACTCCAGAAGGTCACTCGAGAAGTTCACTGGAGAAGTTC